>ML108586.1:0-29222 GCA_003697995.1 Taxidea taxus jeffersonii
TGTGTGACCTGGGCAAGGTGCTTAAGTTTTGTGAAATTTGATTTGTTCATCTGTATAATGGAGATAAAAGATAACTTTCTTATGAGCTGGTAGTGAGCACTAATTGGTATGCGTAAAGTATTTAAGAGAGAATTGTGACCCATATTGGACATTATAGTGTCAATACTAAGCTTCAGTGAAAATGGCCCTTGGGGTCTTCAAATAACTTTGAAAGAAGACAAAGACCCTTCTGGCCTATAGTAACAAGGGAGCGTTTTTATTATTTTGTGAGGTCAGAGGAAAGACAGAAGTTGACATACCTCAAGCCTGCCTCAAAGTGTAAAATTTTGGCTTGAAATGAATATTGATTACAAGGAATCTCTTTCCCTAGTGCGAAGGATGGGAGGGGGGGAGTATCACTAGTTGAGGTGGGCCACATTAACTAACTGTTGCACCTTCTCTCTTAGAGGCACTTTTAGGGTGGCCAGATGAAGCAAAGAAAAATACAGGACGCCGAATTAAATTTACATTTCCAAGAAACAACCAATACTTTGTTAATGTAAGTATTCCCGCATTTTGCATGGGCATCCTACATTTTGTCAGGCCATCCTAACCCTCCTACCTCTCCTTGGAGATCCTGGCACCATGTGACTTTCTGCTTTGGACATTTTACCAGACATCTTGGTGGTTGTCTGTCCATGTTGGTTGGTGGTTGACACATCCATGTCAGAAAATCAACAATAATCCTGAATTATAGAGTTCATACATCATGACAAGGAAAAGCAAAATCTCCTAGAACTCAACTCTGGGGTATGGATTCTCATGAGGCTGCTCCATTTCGCTCGTGAGGAGATGCTGGCTGGAGGACTTCTGCCTTGCTCAGGTCTTGAGCATCACCATCATCCTTAGTGCTGAAAGGCACTAAGAAAGGCAGCTCAGAATAGACCAGGCTTTGTGGCTGAAGGCAGCCCAAGGAAACACTTGATAAATAGTGGTACTTATTAATATTTGTCCGCATTTCACCTGGCTCTGCCGATCACTTGGAACCATCTGTTCTAGGTCCACTGGGTGAGAAGACTTGATGGAAATGCCCATTAATCACAGTTGGAGCTTCTAGGAAGTAGGACTGATGGCAATTAGTGGACAATATTTATTTGGGAAGCTGCATTACTTTGTGATAATTATAGAACCATGAGTAAGCCCTCTCCTCCCCCCTTTTCATTAATAATCAGAGCTGTAGAGACATGTAGAAATTGATGTAGATACCAAATCTCACTTATCTCTTCAGGAGGTGACTTTTCCTGGGCAGCTGGAGCCTGTTTTGGAGACTGGGCCACCTCAGCGGTGACTGTTGATTCTCATCTTTCCAGTAGGAACATGACAGTCTGGATCTTCCTTAGAGCCCTTAAGTGGCCATCTGCCTTCCTTTCCTTAGTAACAGTCTCTCCTGACTTAGTAGGGAAGCTAGAATTAGAAATAAAAACTCATTGACTGAAGCTTGCAAAAATCAATAATAAAACTTTAAATGTGTAGGGGTCCTTGAAAGACTTATTTGCACATTTTATCCTCTTGTGGATTTACAGTGATCACTGAAAGCTCCATTTCACAGAAGAACAAAAGTGTTGGGACTTTCTTGAGGTAGTTAAACTTCTAGGATTAGAATTCAGGTCCTGGCCATTAGGCCACATTCTATCTAATGGCTCTGATCTTTTGTGGTCACCTTCCTAGGAGAGGGAAGTTCATTTCACTAGCACTTGCAGAACAATTTCATGGTACCAGAAGAAGATGTCATTCCTATTCGGCCCAAAATTTCAATTAACTCATCATGGAAATTATCAAATATTATCTACCCCTCCTCAATCAGTTATTAAATAACTGGTATACCATTGCTAACCCTTCAAGGCAGGGCTGCTTTCTTCTTTCAGTCTATATAGTTATTTCTAAACAATTTACTTTCTCTGCCATGACTGTACCGTCCAATGGTGGGAGCACTAGGCATGTGTGTCTATAGAGCATTTGAAAGGTAGCTGTCCAAACTGAGGTGTTCTCTATGCGTAAAAAACACACCAGACTTTCAAAGTCTTAATATGAAAAAAAGAATGTAAAATACCTCATTAATAACTTAAAAATATTGACTACATATTGAAATGATAATATTAATAATGCTTGGTTAAATAAAATATATTACTGAGATTAAGTTCACCCTTTATTTTTTGCTTTTGTTACTGTAGCTACCAGGAAATATAAAGTTAGGGGTGCCTGGGCGGCTCAGTCAATTAGGCATCTGATTCTTGATTTTGGCTCAGGTCATGATCTCAGTGTTGTGAGATTGAGCCCCACGTGGGGCTTTGTACTGATATGTGCTGAGAATCTTTGCTATGATTCTCTCTCTCTCCTTCTCCCTATACCCCTCTCCCCCTCCCTCTATCAAAAAACAAAAGAAAGAAAATGCAAAGTTATAGATATGGCTCACATTAAATGCCTAATGGACAGCATTGACAGACTATAAGCTCCCTGCATGGTTCTTAAAAAAAGAACCATGTTTCCTCAGTAACTAGCACAATGTTTGCTACATAGTACATACTTCAGTAAACATGTGTAGACTGAATGTATGCAAGAAGGTGGAGCTATATAGGGAATAATTACATGGAGTCTTGTAATCGATAGAGGTGTATAACCATTAGCGTGTTGGAAGGGACTGTAGAAGTCCTGTGTGTAGACCAAGTAGTCTGCCAGTGATGGAACGCCATCTTTATTTGTCCTGATGTGTGGCATTCTGCCTCTGGAGGAAAGTGTTTAGTGATTGGAAACACAGTGCCTCAAAAGGGCATCTGCCCCTGGCTGGGCCTTCCTTTGCTCCACCAATCCTTACTGCATACTTGGGCGCCTGTGCACATGGGTGCCCACATGCACACACATGTCCGCACATGTGCATACACATATCCCAGCAGCTGTCTCTTTGAGGTGAGGAATAACTCCAGGGTCTACATCTCTTCCTCTTCCCTGTTGGCTCTGCCCTTGGCCTCCTTCTGGGATCTTCTTCTCTGTCTAGCTTCCATTGGCTTGGTGATGTATTTGCATGGCCTTTGGGGATTTTGTATTCGTTCTCTTCCAAAGCACTACTGCCCACTTAGTGGCTCCCTCAGCTTCACATATCCCAACTCCCAAATAAGAGAAAGGCATAGCCTTACCCTCAGACCAGGCTTTGTGGGTGAAGACCATTGGTTTGAGCTACTACCCAGACCTCATCTTGCCCTGACAGGGGACCTGGGATGGGCACAGTGTACCCTCTCATTGTCAGATGGCATCCATCTGTGGGAAGGCTTCCCTCTTGTGCAACTGAATCTGTCTCCTGGAAACTTTCACCAATTAGTCCATCTTCCTCTACCTCCTCCTCCTTCTCTTCATCATTTAATAGAAATAGCTAATATTTATAGAAAAATTCCAGGAGCCATTGGCTCTTTAAGCCTTTTATACAGCTTGTCTTATCTATCTATTAATAAAGATTTCATTTATTTATTTGACAGAGAGAGAAACAGTGAGAGAGGGAACACAAGCAGGGGAGTGGGAGAGGGAGAAGCAGGCTTCCTGCCAAGCAGAGAGCTCAATGCAGGGCTCAATCCCAGGACCCTGGGATCATGACCTGAGCCAAAGGCAGAGGCTTTAACCCACTGAGCCACCCAGGCACCCCACTGCTTATCTTGTTTAACTCTCACAACTACCCTGTGAGGCAGGTAGTACTAACACCATTGTAAGATGAAAGAGCTAAGGCTTAGAGAACTTAAGTTTCCTGCCAAAGGTCATCCAGAAAGAATGGCAGAGCTAGGCTCGGATTCAAATTCAGTCTGATTCCAAAGCCCAAGCCACTAGCCATGTTGCTATACTGTTTTGTAATCAGTTAATTCTATATTCTACAGTCTGTTCCTGCTTTCAGGAGTTTGAAGACAGCATGCCCCTCTTCCCTGGCCCAAATACCAATCATAATTCTTTTTTTCCCCAGAGTTGTCATTTTTATTTCCTTCCACTTTTGCTCTGGTTCTGACTACCTGACCAGTCCTGTTCCTCACATGTTAGCTTGGTATTGGTTGTGCTACGGAAATGTTGGTATATGAGAAAATAACAACATACAGCTCTTAAAAAAAGAATTTTTACATAAACTGTATCTTATTTGTGTTTCACAACAGCCTTGAGAGATAGTCTTCATATTTTCGTATATTGTGATAATAGACGAGAAATTAACTGATTTATCCAAGGTTATACATGTGATAAATGAAAGAATTGGAACTTTAAAACTAGACCTTCCTACGTAGACTTCATCTTTTCCCCACTTAGGTGCACCCATACATTATGTTGGGGTCTTCATGAATATTGACATATTAGCCCCCTGGGGCCTTTGTTGCATGAGTTCCTGCACCAGAGTTCCCTGGAAAGTCTATTAGACAACTTTGAAAGCCAGGTTCCTTCTTTCAAAAATGTTACAAAGGTATTGCCATCTATTCATAAAGATATAAGGTATTTTTTTATTGAACCATAATTAACATATAATATTAGTTTCAGGTACAACATATTGATTTGGCAAATCTATACTTTACTCAATTCTCACCACAATGGATATCATTACTATCTGTTCAATACAATGTTATTACAATATTATTGACTATATTCCCTATGCTGTACTCTTCATCTCTGTGATAAAAATGCTTTTATAACTGGCCATCTGTACCTCTTAATCTCCTTTATCTATTTTTCTTATACCCCTCTCACCTCCCTCTAGAAACCACCAGTTTGTTCTCTGTATTTAAGAGTCATTATTCACCATAGCCAAGACGTAGAATCAACCCAAGTGTCCATCAATTGATGAGTGGATGAAGAAGATGTGTATAAATACAGTGGAATATTACTCAGCCATAAAAAATAAGATCTTGCCATTTGAAACAACATGGGTGGACCTATAGGGTATTATGCTAAGTGAAATAAGTCAGAGAAAGACAAATACCACATGATTTCATTTATATGTGACGTTTCAGAAACAAAACAAATTAACAAATAAGACAAAACAGACTCTTTAACCAACTGAGCCACCCAGGCATCCCCAAAACAGACTATTTTTTTAAAAAAATATTTTATTTATTCATTTGACAGAGAGAGAGATCACAAGTAGGCAGAGAGGCAGGCAGAGACAGAGAGAGGGGGAAGCAGGCTCCCTGCTGAGCAGAGAGCCTGATGTGGGGCTCGATCCCAGGACCCTGGGATCACGACCTGAGCCGAAGGCAGAGGCCTTAAACCACTGAGCCACCCAGGTGCCCCAAAACAGACTCTTTAAAAAAAAAGATTTTATTTGTTGAGAGAGAGAGAGAGAGCATGAGCCAGAGAAGGAACAGAGGCAGAGGGGCAAGCTGACTCCACAGCGCAGAGGTCTATTTCATGGCCCTGAGATCATGACCAGAGCTGAAATCAAGAGTCGGATGCCTGATAAACTGAGCCACTTAGGAGCTCCAAGACAAAACAAACTCTTACATAAAGATGTAAGTTTTTGAAAGAATGTTTGCATCTTTTCAGAAAGGCTTAATTTTGGTGGGAAAAAAAAGTCAAGAGACTGAAAGGAACCATTGCAAACATCTTGGTGGACCAAAACTTGCAGCTATGCAGACTCCCGGTCGAGCACTTTCTTAAGTACCTGGTGTGTAGCAGGCCTTCAGTAAGTAGTCATTGGAGCGACTGAGCTTCTGCAGCTGTACAAGCATGAGATAGAGCAGACTAACCTACTTTCTCCATGTATGGAGCAATCAGAGCCTCCTAAGCCGAGGTCACCTTTCAATATTTAGGAATATTGAGTGTTTGATGACATCACTGAGGCTAGAGCTCAAATATAGTTATCTGAGCCAGCCCTGGCTTTGGTTACCACCTTATATCCCTGGGGAGAATGCCTTAGAAAGGTCCTTTCGGAGGGCTAGTAAATAGGTGCCATGGTGACCATGTTCCAAGGTAACTCAACACAACTGGGTGGGTGGCAGTGTGGGCGACTGTAGTCATTGTGCTTCATCACCGCTTCCAGGAAAACAGCTACCTTACTGTTCCCCGGGAAAGGAGTGGGGCATGGCCAGCAGCTGACGGGTTTCTGATGGGAATGAAACAGTTCCAGTAAAGGTTCCTCTAAACTCACCACTGAATGACATTGTAGGCCCATTTACTAAGCATTGGGAGTGCTCTTTGATTAAGCCCTCTGTCTTTAACATCTCTCTGCTGCTGTAGTCACAGTGCAGTTAAACTAAGTAGCCTTGCTTTGGCTAAAAGGTAAGTTTTCACACCTCCACCTCCACCACTTTGCTGGGAAACAGTAGCACCATTTTTTCCCCTTGAATAGCAACATAAATGCAGATTGTCCTATTCCAGCTGCTTAACGATAACATGTATGTGAAGACAAGAATAATAATGCTTTGCAGCTATAATCATCATCATGTTGCATCCACACACCAAGCCTGGGAAGTACTTATTGTCCCCATTTTCCAGATGAAGATGAGCATGGAGTTTCAGAAAATGTAAATGTCTTCTTCAAAATCACGTAGCTGGAAGTGAAGAGGCTGGGACTCCAAACTAGGTGTCTTCAACCTCCTAGCTCTCTGTGCTTGCTGCTCCACTATATTACAACACAAGCCCCTGCGTGTTTTTCCAGTCTTTTCTCTTGCTAGTCTTCCCGAGCCATCCCCATCTGCTCCGAGACATTCCTGTTGAACTGCTTGCTATTCTCCAAATACCATTCTGCTTCTCAGTTTGCTGCTTTTTGTTTCATTCGGGAATCTCCTTTACCTCTTTGCCTCCCTGGACCCAGGTGAAGCATTACCTCCTTTGTGAGATATTCTTTTCTTTCTTTTTTTTTTTTAAGATTTTATTTATTTATTTGGCAGACAGAGATCACAAGTAGGCAGAGAGAGAGGAGGAAGCAGGCTCCCTGCCCAGCAGAGAGCCCGATGCGGGGCTCGAGCCCAGGACCCTGGGATCATGACCTGAGCCGAAGGCAGAGGCTTTAACCCACTGAGCCACCCAGGTGCCCCCATCTGTGAGATATTCTTAAAGACTCTCTTCTTTATTAGAAAAGACCTTTTGGTCTTGTGAAAAGCAGTTATCTGTTTTCTTGGCTGACACTCTCTACTATGGTGTGAACAGATTAAAGGCAGGGTCTGGTGCTCTTTGCTTCCGTTTTTCCAGGACCTACGTCAGTGTCCAGAAGCAAGCAGAAACCTAATAAATGCCTTTTGAAGTGCATTCTAATGGTTAAACATAATTCAATTTCATTTGATTTATGAATGTGTCATTCCTTTCTGAGGACTGACATATCCTTGCAGAGAATGAGCTGTTTGGCCTCTCCATGTGGTGAGGCATTCCATGTGAGGGATTGAACAGCATTCCAATAGATCACGAAGGCACATTTTAATTGTCAGAATGAGAGTCCTCCTCTTCAATGGCCAAGATTCTTGGTATTTAGTGTTACTTCCCACTCTTTAGTCTTTGGTTGATAACTTCTATTAGCATGTTTTTCTGTAAAATTTGTCTTAACAATTACTGTGTACACGGTCCCATTTACAGCCCTTATTACTTGGAGAAACTTGAAAAATGACTTGTTTTTGGCTCAAGAATGCTGGACACTGTGCAGTTTTCTCATCTCTTTATAACAACACTAAAGACAATTTATTTTCTCAGGAAAAACAATTTCTCTGTCATTGTGAATCCCACACTTTGTCCTTCTCATTGAAGATAATGGTCAGAGACGACACTATTTTTCCTAAACGACAATAAGAGAATTATGGGCAAGTTGCCACTGGATTACAGTGCTTTGTTTTGGCTGGTGTTTTCTGATTTCTCTTCCTTTATCTATAGTTAGAAACTTTTCCTTTGTTTTCAGTGAAGGGAGTGTCTTTTAGATAACTACCTGCTAAGAATTAGACTTAAATCATGAAGCGAGTATCAGCGTCGGTATTTGTGGTAGACATCACGAGGTCTTCCTCTTCATCCTTGCCAAGAGAACCCCAAATGAATTCCCAGCAATCATATATCCAGTCTCAATAGAACACTTAATGATGAGTTTGACTGTATCATGGCTTTCTGGCTCTCCTTTGCTGGATAATTCCTTTCTCTGCCTCTCTGGAAGCTAGGGGTAGAACTTTGAGCGTCAGTGAGCCCAAGAGTAGGTTCTCTAACTTGGCTACTCCTATTCCCTTTGCTTCTTGCGTTAGAGCATTGAGATGACAAGGCTAAGGTAAAAGAGCCCTGGAGGGAAAGACAGCAATTGGTAGATACTTGAGGACATATTTGAGCTGCTAAACCAGCCATAGACTCCTACCTCTTGGCTTGTTAAGTAAACCAGAAATGTCCTTAAAGTTTGAGCCGCTGTCTGTTAGATTTGTTATCACTGTAGTCCTTTGTTGACAGGGATGGATCTAGTACAGGGAGGGTGGTCCATCTACCATTCTTGCAGTCAGGACTCTACCCAGTGCCCAGACCCGTCTGTGCCCAGATTATGAGCTACGCCTCAGAAATAATATTGTTTTTTTTTCCTCTGGTAATGCATGAGCTACCCATTTCTTTGTAAGTTCAGCTTGCATTAATTTGCATTTAGTCTGTGTTCTTTTCTCTGCCGTCTAAGTTCTTCTCAGCATTTGTCTTAGTATTTCCAGGCAACAGCAGGTAGTAGGTGAACCGACTCCTATCGTGGCAATTATAATGAATACTTTGCTTTAGTGTTTTGATTTTATGACTGTCTCTTCGGTCTAGACCAGAGCTATCCACCAGAAATATAATGAGAGCTTCAGACATAATTTCAAATCTTCTAAAAGGAAAAAGTACTTGCCTATTATAATATTAACAATAATATCTTATGCCATACAGTGGTTAGGGTGAAATGTTATTCTCCCAAAACAATAAATTGTGCTTAATGGGAAAAAATTGGCATTGCTTTAGTTGGAAAATTTAAATGAATTAAAATTAATTTATCAAACTGGCCACATTTCAAGTGCTCAGTTGCCTTATGTGACTACTCTCTTGGATAGCTCAGGCCAATGCTCTAAAGCCCTTGCGAGAAGGAACTGTGTTCTCTGCAGGTCTCCCCTTAGTTATTGCTTTTTCCTGGAACCCTTCCCGTGTCCCCCAGTCCTGGCTTAATGACCCTTTTACGGGCTCCTATAATCCTCTGGGCTGACTCGTCCAGTGGTATGTGAACACCCCATATTGCAATTACTTGTTTACTTGTCCATAGGTCTCTTATAGGTGAGGACTGCTTCTAGTTCACTGTCATATGTCCTGTGCTTAGTAAAGGGCCAGGCATATTGTAGCATTTGTTAAATATGTACTGCTTTCTTTCATGAATTGTAAAACTCACCAAAATTGTTGTTTTTGGAGCATTTATCAGAACAAGAGTTCCTTGAGGGTAGGAATCATGACTCATCCATCTCTGTACCCTCTTCACTTAACATAATGCTCAGGCACTTCATAAATGTTTGTTGAATGACTATGGACCCCCGCCACAACCCCAGGCTTTGCAGCCCTTAAGCCCTTAGAGCTGAGGATGGCGGGTGTTATAGGCAGCCTCAGCTTGTCCCTCACTCTTTGAAACTTAGAGTCACCTTCTGAAGGCCTGTGTTGGATTCTCTGAGCTGGAGTCTGCCCTCCTCCCTCAGTCTGCTGGTGCTGGGCCTGTCTTGGGCTTCTCAGGCTCCCTCTGCCTTCCTCAGTAACTGGCTGGATGACTGGAGGCGATGACCCCACTGGCTTTCTGAGCCCGACCTCCCTCTGGAATGCTTCATCTTGGATAATGCTTTACTTTGATTTGTACGTGGTTGTGGTCTCCTGGTGTAGACTGTTTTCAGGCCTATGACCGTGCTTGCAAGTCTTAGGATTTCCTTGTCTGCCTACCAGACTAGATTTCCTCTTGAGTTGACCTCAGTTTAGTTGTTTGGGTTATACAATGACAGGGGACACCTCTAGGGGGCAGCATCCACTTGCAATCACCCTAGATATGAAGAGTTATTTTGACAACGTTCCAACACATGGCAATTGTTTTGAGCAAGGGGTGCCTTTTTCTGTTTTGCACAAAGCCCCAAATCCACTAGTATCTGAGCTGCCAGCGGTGTGTGCCTGCAAATCTAGCAGGAGAGTCTAGTTGTAGTTTCTTGCTCCTCTCCTCTTACCCTTAACCTTCTAGTTACTTCTTACTGTGCCAGGTATAGAGAAGCCATGCTAAATAAAAAAACCTCATGCTGAGGGGGATGAGAAACATTTCCCTATAATTATGTCCTGTTGCCAGCATCAGGGGGTGCAGTCACATGGATGATTGCTAAGCCTTGCCTCATTCCTTGATCTCTGCTCTCATTCCCTTGTTTTCTGTAATTGGTAATTGGTCTGTAGATAACACCATTCTATATCATGAGTCTGCTTAAGGTTCTTGGATGGCACTCCAGTTTCTTTATGGGCACCAATGGAACATGGCCCTGGAGATTGGAGCCATGGTCTTGGAGGCTTGGAGGATTATTCTATGCAGAATTTTTTTTTCTTAATTTAAAGAGAAAGCCATTTCAGACCATTGAAATAAAAGGACAAAGAAACAAAAAGGAACTATTTAGTGGTTCCAAGAGAAGGAAAGTGCTAAAATGCTTGTGATACTAATTTTCCTTTTAGTCCCAATTGTCTGGACTGGTGGAATCATATTTAACTGTGAGTGATTTATACAGCTGTGAGCATCTCCATGTGTGAGTCCATCAGGAGGAAGGCAGCCTTCTGATTATGGACTTTATCATGCCACATTTCGGAGCCACATTTGGGAAGGAGAATCTATAACCATAGCCCTACAGGGCTAAACTCCATCACCTCAGGCCAGTAGGTCCTGAGGAAGAGCATGTAACAACATGCAGCATTCCCTCAGTTCTGTCTTGTTTCAGAGCCGACTTTATCCCAGAGTCTCCTTGTCCTCCAATTTTCCTGAAAATATATTCCTGCTTAGGAGAGCAGAACCAGTCATTCTCTTGTTTGGTTCTTCTAAGGTTGGGCGATGCCTTGGAATATTCCAGATTATTTCTTGGTGGTCTGTGAGCCAACTTGATAGGGAGGGTAAAAGGTCCCCACCTACCCCTACCGAAGTGCTCACTGACCTGGCACAGGGAAGATTCGCTCAACTTTCTTTCCAGAAACAGTGTAACAGATATGCCTAAGATTAAGAGGAAAATTTTTCATTTTGAGACATCACTGGGGATACCTAATGGAACTGGATTGGGAGAAAATGGAGTTCTAGCATTGATCCTGCATTTTCAAGTAGTTATGCAGCTTTGGGAAACATCCTTTTTGGATACCGCTCCTCTTACATTAAAAAGGCAAGATTTGAAAGAGGAGAAGTTTCCAGAACTCTCTGATTTTGGGTGCTATGTAACATGGCAGGCATTTCCAGTGCAAATACTAAACCCCCCAAAGCAAGAATACCAAATGTCTGGCACTTTGCTCCACACTGCCCATAATCAATCCTACTAGTCTTTCCTATTTAGCCTGAGTGTGGTTTCAGAATCTTTCTCAATACAATGTCCCAACACAATGTTCCAATGTCTTACCAATCATGAAGCTGGGAGGTTCAAGATGGAGTCTTCTTGCTGTCCCAGACTGGGAGTTCAAGGTTCTACATCTCTCATGTAGATTCCATTTTCCTAGTAGTTCCTAAAACTAGTTAGTTGTTCATTATGACAGGCATCTTAGCAGACTCACTAGGATAAACTCCCATTCCCAACTTGTGGCCTACATCAAAGAAAGGGTGTCTAAATGTGAAAACAAATGAAATAAAATAGGTAGCAGCAGTAAAGACAGAGGCTGTATCAATATTAAGGAATGACATTTGATTTGTGCTATATTAAGTAGGAGAGATAGAGAATTAAAAAAAAAAGAGATTCCAAATCTAGTTTGGCAAAGCATCCTCACATCTCAGAATAGGGGGAAAAGTCCCTTTGGCTAATTCCTTTCATTAATAATGTGTTAGCAATTCTGTTACTGATTTGAAAACTGAAGAACTGATGGACAGTATAGCCCATAGTCTATATGTTCCCCAGAGATGAGAACCACGTGTTCAAGCTTTTACATTCTATAGACTTTTATGTTAATCCTTTGAGTCTTATTTAGATCCAGTATTGTATAGTTGGGCCAGAATTTACTTCTTTTATTATTATTATTTTTAAAGATTTTATTTATTTATTTGACAGAGATCACAAGTAGGCAGAGAAGCAGACAGGGAGAGGGAGAAGCAGGCTCCCTGCTGAGCAGAGAGCCCGATGCAGGGCTCGATCCCAGAGATCATGACCTGAGCTGAAGGCAGAGGCTTTAACCACTGAGCCACCCAGGCACCCCTAGAATTTACTTTATGCTATTAGTTTTCACTAGTGGTTCTCAGACTTTATGGGTAATAGGACATCCTAGGGAGCCTACCAAAAAAATTCAATTTCTTAGGCCCTGTCTCCAGAGAGTCTGACTTAGTAGATATGAGGTAGTACTCAGCAACGTGATTTGTCCTCAAGTCCCGGAGAGTTTTTCAATCACAATCTGTAAAATAGTTATCAATGTATAATGAAGTAGTTCTTTCCTGAGCTTAAAACTGGACATTGATGGCTTCCATTTTTCATATAAGTTAACCTCATAGTGCCATAATTTAATTCTGTGGTGTTCAGTTTTTATTATATCTTAAAGAATAAGTTGAAGAAGCTACATAGAGAATAGCAGTGGTTTTTGATTCTGAAAATCCCTTAATGACAAAATATTCATATATCCATGTGATAATATTGAACTTCTGGCATCTACTGCTGGGAAACATATACAATCATGAGAAAATACTATTCGTTAATTAACACCTTAAAGACATTTATAGTTCATCAATAGCATCTATGCAAAATAAAAAGTATTGGTGTATATGTATGTGAAAAATACTGTTTATTTAATCTATGCACAGTGGACTGGGAAACCCTAGGAAGGAATTCCATCAGCCAAACCATGTCTCTCCCATCCTGCCCTAAGGGTAGAAGCTGGAATCACTGGGAATAGGGAAGGGCCTGGGAAGACTTGAGTTTGAATTCCACAAAAGACACATAAGGGCTGAGTTATATAGCTACTCAATCCATAGGTCTTCATTTCCTCATCTGCTAAATGATGATGGCTATTATATTCCTAATGGGCCTTCTGTAAAGACCGAATTTTGTAGTATATGCACAGTTCTGGCCTGCCTTAGACAACCAATATTAGTTTTCTTTCTTCCTTTACAAGAATTAGTGAAGGAACTCTTATTCAAGACTATAGCCACAGGAGAATCTGAAGCATTATGCGTTCCCTTTTGATTCAGCTTCATGGTCCTGGAGGCTTTCCTTCTCTGCATGAGATGGTCTTGAGGGACCTCCCAACTGGGGCTACACTGATGCTTCTTCTGTGGCTGTAGTCGACCAGGACTCTATAAGCCACAGTAATCCTGAGAAGACAAGGCACAGAATGAGAGTGGGCTCCTGCAAAGTTACCAGTGTCTGACGTTATTTTTCTTCATTAAAAAGATACTCGGCACTCAAGGAATCGTACAGAACAAACAACAGCCCCATCCCCTTCCATTTGGAGAGGAACACAAGGAGCATCACCCATAATTAGTATGTTTTTGTTCTTAATGTTCCCAAGTCAAGTCTACAGATGGAGCCAAGGTTATTACATCCACTTGGAACATTCTTTTTTGCCCCTCATCAGGAGCTAGCAGGAGGTTGTGTTTCTCTCTTCTTCTGCAACTATTCTAAAATTTGACACTGCAAACCCTCAGGCTCGAGCTTTAATTTGAATATCTATGGTATAAAATTACCAGTGTTCACATCCCCTAGCATTTTCCTGACAAATTAATTGCCAATACAATTTTCAGCAGCGGGTGTGTGTGGAGGGTGGTGGGCTTGCGCGTTCAGTTTACGGGAGGTAATTACGGGTGCCCTTGGCCAGGAAAGAGCAGAGATGATATTAAGGGAGCCAATGTTTTGGGTAAGCAGCACCTGCTCCTTTGCCTGCTTCACAGGCCTGTGGATCTGGGAAACGCATGTAATTCAGAGGATTTAGGGTGTCACACCTTTAGTACATGGAATTGAATCTCGTAAACATGGTGTGATTGTGACTGCCACGGGCTCTCTGAGGTCACACATGGTGTCACCATTACCTGGTTTTTGGATCTTTGTTTCATTTTTTTTTTCAACATTTCCGGTCTTCAGAACAGCAGGATCAAGAAGACAAACAGCAAAAGGCCTAAAGCAGAGGGTAAAGAGTTTACAAAGAGGGTCTTTGTTTCGGCAGGGTCTTGAATTTCTGGGCACCTTGGTTTACATATCTGGAAGTAACTGGTCTCCTCTGGAGGAAGTGGGAAAACATTGTGCTGGGATGAAGCAACTGACCTTTTCAGAAATAGCCTCTGCTCATTCAAAGTCTTCCCTGAAAAACCATTTCCCTGAAATATACATCTTTAGACAGGAAGGCTAAGTTCCCTTTTCAGCCTGTCTCTCTCCACCCTTGTAATTCTTTAGTGTCAGAGGCATTTACTGCTGGCGTTGTTTTCATTTTTATTATGTTTCACTGTCATAGCAACAAGGACAAAAACAAGCAAACATAAAATCCGGCAAACATCCCAAGCTGGAGTGAGGAAGGGGTGGAGGTGGTCAAGACCAGAAGAGATATCAACTCTTAAACATCCTCCTGAAATATTTTCGAGTGTTTGTTTGAAATATTAGCGCTTTATAGATTTCTCCAAGATAGTTTTGGAAATGAAAGGTTTATAACCTTGTGTGACAACAAATAGACAACAACAACAACCAAGTGACAAAAAAACCCAGAGAAGCAGGTACATTGATTCCATTATGCCTTGTTCTCTGTTTTTCTCTCTGATGCCGGTTGCTTTTAAAAATATTGAAGATCCGGGGCGCCTGGGTGGCTCAGTGGGTTAAGCCTCTGCCTTCGGCTCAGGTCGTGATCTCAGGGTCCTGGGATCCAGCCCCGCATCGGGCTCTCTGCTCAGCAGGGAGCCTGCTTCCCTTCCTCTCTCTCTGCCTGCCTCTCTGCCTACTTGTGATTTCTATCTGTCACATAAATAAAATCTTTAAAAAAAATATTGAAGATCCAAGGAGGATGAGATAATATTTCTGGCATTCTAGTTCCTAGAATAATGGAATCAGGGAGGAAGGATTGAGGCTGCTTGTCAGCCAAGGTTAGTGGACAAGGGTTTCACCTGTGTTCTTGATGAATTTGGATCTCATCACCCAGCCATCGTGGCTACTGGGCTTCTGCCATGTTTCCTGGGAGATGACCCCACTCTCTCAGAACTCTTACCAGGGTGATCGTTGTTTGGTAATCCCAGAGTTGGGCAGGACCATCTATTCTAATCTTTCATTTTCGGTTTCAAGGCCCACAGATAGTCAGCAGACTTATCAAAGATGGTCAGGCAATTTAGCAATTGAGCTAGGGCTGGAACTTGATGTGATTGTCTTTAAAGCAGCAATAAACAAACCAAGTAAACAAACCAGTTACTTTACATGGAAATGGCCTTGAATTCTTAATTTGAAAATTAGCTTTACTCTACAAGATTTACAGATGATGATGCTTTTGATACAAATACCATGAGGCTGACAGTGAGGTGGAGCTGGAGAAGGAGGAGAGAGAATGGATGTTTATTGAGCACCTTCTATGCAAGGCACTTAAACAATTCACAATTGCATGTAATTTTCATGTGTCTCTAACGAAGGAGATATTATTTCTATTCTGTAAATGAGAAAAATCAAGACTCTAGAGGTAGAGCATTATGCCCAAGATCTTTCAGCTGTCCCTATAAGATTTGAACCCATGCTCCAAAGTCTGTCTATAATCTAACTTTGTGTCCGCCTATTTTTGTTACTCTTTCCTAGCACCAGGCAAACCACAAAGAAGGGTCAAGCCAATCAGCCTTATCATTTAACACAAACATTTACAGTGCATCTGCCAAGTACTGGGCTTTGTGCTGGGTAGGGGAAAATAACAAAGAGGTACAAAATCTTTGTGTAACTGAGAAAGGCTCTAGACATATGTGGCTTTCCACTGGAATTGCAGGAACTTCCAAACACTGTCCCATGGCTTACAAGGTCCTATATTCTTGCTAGTCACAGTGGGCTTCAAGGAACCATAGTTAGCAGCCTCATCTGGTAGCTTATGAGAAACGTGGAGCCTCAGGACCCAGCCTAGACCACTGAATCAGACTCTGCATTTTAACAACATCCCCAGGCAATTTGTACTCACATTCAAGTTTGAGAAGCTATGCCTACAACCTCTTTGTTAATGCCCAGCCACAGTAGCCTTCCTTTTGCCTATAAACAGGATTTCCTGGCTCCTACCTCAGGACCTTTGCACTTGCTTTTCTCTTCCTCTGACCACTCTGTCCACCAATTTCTTTCATGGCTCTGTTTTGTCATTCAGATTTTGGCTCAAGCAATATCTGTCAGAAAGTCCAAGAGTGCTGACTCCTAGAGTACTGCATTATATTTTCTCATAGTATTTATTATTCTCTGAAATTAAATATTACTTGTTTCCATGCTTATTATCAGTTTCTTCTCACTAGAATGTTAAACTCCATGAATGCAGGAATGCTTTGCCTGTCTGGTTCACTCTTTTATTTCCAGCACCTGGAACACTGCCTGGGTCCAGCTTGATGTTTAATAACTGTTTTATGAATTAAATGAATGAACCACGAAAGTATTTCATGGCTTTTGCAATTTCAACATGTTAATATTAAAAGCTAAGGTTATTTGTAAACATTTATCTAACCAAACTACTATATGACCTATATGACCTATATATGATCTATATGACCACAGCATTTTTTTTGTGTGTTTGCTAGTTTGAGATAAAGTTCTTTGGAGCTTCAGTTCATCAATCAAGGAGAGGAAAGCTGGGGTAGGGGGAAAAAAAGAGAGTTCTTCTTAAACTTTTGCCAATTTATTAAAAATTGATTTCAGTAGGGTGGCCTTTGGGGAATTTTGACTTATCTGCATAGGTGAGTTTTCCTCTTAATATCCTTTCAGCAATTCCCTTGAGAAATTCAGATGTTTACTCTTGGCACATGCAAAAATGTGATTGGACATCTCTTTTTATTTATAGGCACCTATAAGGAAGTGGTTTATTTCTTGGTTAAGAACACCACTTTAGAGAGACTTCATGCATACTTTACGAGCTGACTCTGCAAAAATACACTGCAGATATTCCTGGAATGAACGGCAAAGGTAACTGCTCTGAATTCTGATGAGACAGCCTGGGAAGAGCTTGCTCATCTATGATCTATTAGTGCCCCATAAAAAACACAATGATAAAGAAAAATTGTTTGATACTTAATATATGCCAGGTGACTTAGAAAACAAGATCCCACTGTATTTCTCATAATACTCTATGAGGCAATAATACCCATTTTACAGAGTGAGACATGATGATAAAGACATTAAGACTTAAAGTCATCCTGCTGGTAAGTGGCAGGGCTGGAATTCAAATCCATGTTCTTGCCTCTATAGTATTGTCCATTCTTAGTGAAACTTCATTCTCTATCATCCTCTGTCCATGGTAGGGTGAGTCTACTGCTGCAGGGATCAATGACATTAAAAAGGAGTTATGAAGAAAACAGAGTCCCACAGGGACAGAGGATGTCCTAGCTCTGATGCGGGGAAATCCAGAGATGAAGATTTTGTTTACCTCACAGAGCTGTGTGGCATTTTTAGTCAGTGGATCCAACCAGAATATAATTGGTTAAGAATTCGAGAGATCAGTCCTTGTAATTTCACATACACATGTGTATTTATTTTATTAACAAGACAGTGACCATCATTGTCAAATGGAGGATCTAATTCAGACTAAATATTTGTAACTTGTTTTGCCTACAGAGGAAAAAAGAATTTCAAAGACAATCTGATATGCAGACGACTGAATCTTTCTTTCTAGTTACCTGAAGGCATTGAGAGGAGAGGTTGCCTGGACAGTACCCCCCTCCTCATTAGATTCTACTCCTTAACCCTAGACCTCTTAGGGAGATGTTCTGGAAACTTGATTTCCTGAGGGCTCATTTTAAATCTTTTCCCCTGGAAATGAAATACCCTAACTGGGATAACTGTATCCCAGTACCTATGCAAAGGACCAAGGCACGATTTTTCGGGTGAACCCAACAGGTTTTGCCTGGGTTCCCAGGAGTTTCCTTTTCTGTGCCAAGAGGCCATTGTGCAAAATGAGTCCTGAATTTCATTGCCAAGTGCTTTGAAATTTCCTGACAGAATTTGGGTAATTCCCAGCAGATGGCGCTCATCAGCAACTTTCTGAAAAAGCCATGCCTTGAGCTGATTACAGAAGTACTGCGAAAAGATTTTGAGATTATAGCCTTTTGGAAGGCTAGAGCTTTGTAAAAGATACATTTTTGCTCATTTCCTGATTCACTGTCCATTCTTTCAGAAATCAGAATTTGAAGGAAGGAAGGTTGTTTTCCCTTAGTTTATAAAGTTACTTTCTTTAGTTTTTGGAAGTTTGGTAACTTTAGTTAGAATGATTCTTCTCCATCTAGCCCCCATTTTGTTTTTTTTTCCCCACTTAGAGGATCTGAATATATTCCTTCCCCCTCTCTGAACACGTTGTCCCCCAGAGATTTTTATTTGGATGTCAGTTGCTTAAAACTCAAACTTACCTTCTTCTTAAAACAGGTGTTTTTAGAAATGGTGGTGAGGCCCCCATTAATGCCTTCTCGGCTCCTGCTGTGCTTGAAGTTCAGAGTCTCCACACTATTTCAATGAAGTGTATGCATTGTTTATACCATGGTTTCTATGGAAAATGAATTCTGAACTCCTCTTCTCTCTGTGGAGCTGCAGGGGCTGAAACAGTTTTCCTGGCACCTGTAACTTGCCAATTTATTATTCTGTGTAATAGGTGGAGAGCTCATGAGCCTTTATGCTCTGTTATCCTTAAATGGGCAGTTACTGTCCCGGCACAGACCTGAGTTTCCTCCCTGTGAAGGGCTTTGGGAATCCACTGTTCTCAAAGCAGAAAATGCTTTCCCTCAAAATCACTTCTCCAATTGTGTTTATACCGTCTTTCAATAGTTGAGTAATCCCATCTTTGGCAGAGGGAGCCCCACAATAAATTACAGAATTTTAATCACAATGTTTATACATTATAAAGGATAAGTAGGAAAAATTGAAGTACAAAAGGACTGAAAATGCAGTTCAGGGGATAGCAGAATCAGATGAAAACTTTGATGGTAGGTAATTCACCAAATCTTCTTTTAGAAACTGTGGGTCATTTTATCACCAGCTGATGGGACACGCCATTCGTTCTTTATTCAGGCCCTGTTGAGTCTAAGCAGTGACGAGGTCCTTAGGTTGGGTCTTGGGTGTCTCCTAAGACCTTAGGGTACAGCTGATAAGTCTGATCTTAGTACAAAGTACAGTCTTAGCTCTTTGCTAAGTCTCAACAGGGTAGAAATATTAAACTTAAGTGTTATGCACATAAGAGACAATAAGGTTTTTAAATAATAAGCTATTGCCAGATATGCGCAAGAGTCATTTTGCTGAGTATTTATTTTCCCCTTTCCCTTCTCTTATTTTCAGCGTTTCCTCCCAGAGAGAGCTCTGTTTAGATCTCTCATTTATTTATACATTTGATAAATATTTACCAGGCTTCTCCTACATGCCAAGTCCTCATCTAGATAACAGGTCACCACTTATTTTTGTTAATAAAGTTTTAACAGAACACAGCCATGCTCACACATTTACATATCATCTATGGCTGCTTTCATGCTACAGGGATGGGGGCTGAGTAGTTGCAGCAGAGACTGTTTGACTTGCAAAGCCTTTTGTAGAAAGACTTGTTGTCTGTAATGAAGATACAGTGGTCTATGATCCTAATGAGCTAACAGTTTTGGGAGGAGACGTGATGCTGGAGTGCAAGAGACCATAAATAAGTAAAAAAATAAAAAAATAAAAATGAATAAATAAATATATGCTGCTAAGTGCTATAAAGCAAATAAAGCAGCCCAGTGATATATTACAGAATGGATAGGGGACAGAGGAGTTATTTGAGATGGTATGGTGAGGGGAGGCCTTCTGGAAGGACTTACATGTGAACAGATCTATCAGAGTGTAGGGAGGGGGCATATAATAAGGAGATCTGGGGAGGAGCCCCTGAGGCGAGGGAAGACCACCAGCAAAGTCTGGAATTAGGTTGGCATGGCAAAGTTTCAGAGAAAGGTTGGTTATTTTGGAGTGGACACAGCGAGAGGAAGAATGACAGAGATAAAGTCCAACAGGTGGTCAGGGGCTGGATCAATGGGGCTTTACACTGTTTCCTCCCAACACTGGGAAGCCTTTGGATGGTTTTCAACAGGGTAGTGACATGAACTGATACATACTTTCAAAGTTTGTTCTGGGTGTCAGGAAAATGGACTGGAGTGGGGCAAGGGTGAAAGAAGGAGACTGATCAGGAGAAGTCTAAGTGACAGAGGATGGAACCAGTTGTGGTGATGAGAAGTGGATAAATCCAGGACACCTTCTGGAGTTGTGGCCGATGGGAGAGGCTGATGGACTGAATGTGGGGTGTGAGGGAAAAAGATTATTGAGGGTGAGTGTAGGTTTTGGATGGAATAACCATGTGGTGTATTTATCTATCTGGATTGGACTGAGGGTAGAACAGATTTGGGTAGAGATGTAGATAAAGAATTTTGTTCGGGGAAAATTAAGTTTGAGTTGCCTATTGGATATCCAAATAGAGGTGTCAGAAAAGCTTTTAGACATGTACTTTTTTTAAAAGATTTTATTTATTTATTTGACAGAGAGAGATCACAAGTAGGCAGAGAGGCAGGCATGGAGAGAGAAGAGGAAGCATGCTCCCTGCTGAGCAGAGAGCCTGATGTAGGGCTCAATCCCAGAACCCTGAGATCATGACCTGAGCTGAAGGTAGAGGCCCAACCCACTGAGTCACTCAGGTGCCCCTAGACCTTATTTTGAAAAATATTTTATTTATTTATTTGACAGACAGAGATCACAAGTAGGCAGAGAGGCAGGCAGAGAGAGATGGAGAAGCGGGCTCCCTGAGCAGAGAGCCCGATGCAGGACTCTATCCCAGGACCCTAGGATCATGACCTGAGCAGAGGCTTTAACCCACTGAGCCACCCAGGCACCCCTAGACCTGTACTTTTGATGTGATATCAAAATTGGAGTGATAGCAAAATTGGAAATACGAACTTTAGTGTCCATGGCATATAGGCAGTTTTCATAGCCATGGGGGTGGAAGAGATCACCTAGGAAAATAATTGTATTGATAGAAAAAAAGGAGAGGGCTACCAAATAGGTATATATATTGTGAGGATCTTCTCACAGAATGGGAGAAGTATGAATTAGATCCAGATTCTAGCCATGCAACGTTGGTCCATTTACATCTTTTTCTCTCTGTTTCCTGATGTTGGAAATCTTAAAAATCTATGATTTTTTAGCCTCTGATTTAACCAGTGATTGGTTACTAAGTCATATTTCTTATCTAATAATGAGTCACTTCTACATGGATGAACAAAGCTCCTCGATCTTCATGTGTTCTCACTTGAAATCATTTCCCAGATTTGTGGATAAAGGAGCAAAAGTGTTGGGAGTCCAATGCTTGGAAATTCTCATTTGATCCGCATGCAGCTAGCATCATGGAGCATATGTAGAGGTTCCTAGCTTCCTAGCAACCTTCCCACCTTGTGCTGATAATGTTGAAACAGTGGTGATACTTTGGATAGTCATCTGAGCTGATGTTGTGGAGAGCAGCCACATCTCCATGTAGGGAAAGGGCTATCTGTTGCTTTGAGTACAGAGCAGACTTTGGGGCTCCAGGGCTCTGAACTTGGCTGGAATATGGCCAGGAGTCTTAGAATTGGGAAGTTCGCCAGTCATTCCTTTCGGTATTTTCAAAGAAGCACAGATGCTGTCATCCTAAAGCCAGTGTACATTTGCCCCCACCTGAGTCATCCCAGACTGGAGAATTGGAGATTGCTGGCCTCATTTACTATCCCCTACCCAAGACAGCCTAGAGGGTTGATCTCAGGCCATCTGAGACTTTGTGGCCAAAGAGTCTGCATTTATAGAGTGATTTAAGCAAGCTACGTATTTTCTTTGAGCTTAGTTTTCCCTATTTGTGAAATGCAAGTAGTATCAGCTTTTTTGGGTAATATATGGATTCATGGAGATTGTTTTTTGTGAGAATGTCTAGCAGAGTCAGTAGCAGTGTCTTCTCCTGTGGGGTACACTCCTGGGCTGTTCTTAGTATGTATGCCCTGCCCCAGGACTTCATGCAATGATGGTAAGACAGGAGAACTAGGGCCAGCATTGGGAAGGAGGCCTGGAGAATGAACGGGGATGTTAGAGCTAGTGAGAAAAACAATATTACCCGTCATGCTGGGATGCTGCTTCCTGCATTACCCTCAATCTCCTATGTTTTTTAAGTTTTCCCCAGGTATAGTGTAATAGTTCTATCATTTGTGATATCATGATTTATAATAAATATATATTTTATATTTTGTTTTTGTCCATTACTGGCACAGAGCTGCCTTCCACCCTTGGAATTTCCTGTGACAAGGGTGGCAAAGTGTCTTCTGTTATGCTAATGAGGTAACTTCTGGAAAGCTCCTCAAGGATGAGGGCTGGTTGCCAGGGGAGCCAATTGTATGATCAGAGGGTTTAAACTTTTAGTCCTGTCTTCCTCCTCCAATCCTGACCTCCAGAAGGAGAGAGGAGCTATAGGTGGAGTTCAGTCATCAATAGCCAGTGATTTAATCAATTACGGCTATGTAATGAAGCCTCCCCAGAAACCCCAAAGAATGAGATTCAGAGAACTTCTGGGTCGTGGAACCCTGCACCCACCCATGTGCTGCTGCACCGGGTCCCAGACTCTGTGGGGAGAGCAGCTCCTTTGTTTGGAACCTCATCTGCCTTATCTTTTCATCTGGTTATTGATTCATACCCTTTAATATCCTGTCATAAACTGGTAATCTAGTGAGTAAACCAATTTCTGAGTTCTGCGAGCCACTCCGGCAAGTTAATTGAACCCAAGCAGGGGGTCGTAGGAATCTCAGTTGGTCAGAACCACAGGGCAATCTGGACTTGGGATTGGCATCGGAAGTGGGGGCAGTCTTGTGGGACTGAGTCCTTAGCCTGTAGTGTCTGATGCTATCTCTGGGTAGATAGTGTCAAAATGGACTTGAATTTTAAGACAGCCAGCTGGTGTTAGAGAGTTGCGTGGTGTGATTTAAAAAAAAACCCACATATCAGAAATGGTGTCAATATCACATCATTAAAACCCACCTTACCTCTTCCAACCCAGCACAGACACTAAATGTATTGAATTTAAACAAACTCCACTTATTGTGTATTTCTTTTATATTAAGAAGGAGGTACATTGTGAAGAAATACCTGATCAGGGCAGCTCGGTGGCTCAGTCAGTTAAGCATCTGCCTTCGACTCAGGGCATGATCCCAGGGTCCTGGGATCCAGCCCCACGTTGGGCTCCCTACTTAGCGGCAAGTTGGCTTCTCCCTCTCTCTCTGTGATTTTTCTCGCTGTCACTCTCTCTCAAATAAATACATAAATACTGGGGGGGGGGGGGGGAGAAGTATTGTATCAGTAAATTCCGAGGGGAGGGACCATGCTTCCAGCTTGGCGTATATCCGAGGTTGAGGTTTCTGTAGAACTTCTCTATCTATACCACAGAACAGTTTACTCAAGGCCAGTGCATTGGAGTCACTCAAACTTCTATTTATTTTTTGAATTTACCAGACTATAACGTGCTTATGATTCATCTTGAAATCTTGTTAAAATGAAGATTCTGATTCAGTTATGGATGGTGTGAGGTCTGAGAGTCTTCATTTCTAACAACTTCCCAGTGATCTTGATGTTGCTGCTTGAGGGACTACATTTGAGTAGCAAGGCTCTAGATTTCTCCAAGGTTGAAAATGCTATGATGTTATGGTAGGGGACATAGAAGGTATATCTCTGTCACCATCCATCTATTTATTCATTCAATAAATACCGAGGGCTCAACATGGGTCAAGATCTGGGACTGTAGAGGTGAATGTGCCCGAATCCCCCTTAGAAAGTCAGGCTCTGATCAAGGAGACAGATATGGGAACAAACATGTTTCAAAATCACTCTGACCCAGATTCCTAAAACAGTGATTTCTTTCATTTCCTTAAAATCCTTATCTATTCTCTGGCTCAGTTCCTTTTATTCTCACATACGGAGGCCCCATTAGAAGATAGAATGTAGGGCTGGAAGCTGACTGGCATGTGTCTAATGAAGAGAACTGGAGTCAGAATAACGCAGAGTTCATTTTGAGTCCCAGCCCTTTTGTAGCCACGAGGCCTTGTTGGAGATTTTTGAGGCCTCAATTTTCCTATTGTAAAAAAGGAGATAATTAGAAATAGGTTACTTACCACATGAGATTTTTATATGAGATAATGGATGTAAAATGTGTTCGAAACTAAAGGGATGTATTAATGCAAAGAGATGGCCAGATTATCACGTGTACATGCAATATAGTGTTATCTATAATGGTGAGAAATACTTGAAATATATCTAAGTGTCTCAAAGATGAGACTGCTGTAATGTTGGGACCATATGACCAGTTCCAGCCAATGACCTGGTAGCTGCAATGACAGGCTGTCAGTTCTAGGCTGTGACAGCTTAAAGCCAACAAGCGCCTCCTCACGCTTCCCCTCCCCTGATGCAGAGACCCCAAAGGACACACACACAGGCTTGTCTGACTATGTGGTGGGAGAACCCAGATCTCTAAGTTGCCATTTGCTCCATAGAGGAGGGCCACCGGTCCCACATCACAATTTTTGTGAGGATAGTATGAATTTTTATTGTGTTAAGCTGTTGCAGGCCTGGAGTTATTATCAAGGAATAGCCTTTCCAATTGTAAGAATACAGTTAACTCCTTCAGACTTTCTGTGCATTTACTACATAGACAATTATAAATATATAGTATTTCCTTGTGTGGTCTTCCATAAATGATCTGTTACTGTATATATCATACTGTAATTTATTATTTTCACTCAATATATCGGAGACATGTTTTATGTTTGTTCATAGAAATCTATCTTATTCTTTCTGCAGATGCCAAGGGTTCATGTTAGGCATGCAGCCATTCTTTACTGATAGATATTCCATTTCTTGCTCTTTCATTTTCTCTTTCAAACAATATTAAAATAAGCATATTTATACCTGCTCCTTGCTATACAGGTGGGTGATTTTTTAGAACAGATACTGAGCAATGGAATTGCTAAGTTATAGGGCACATGAATATCAATGTTAATAGACATTGCCAAATTGCCATCCAAATTAATTTTTTATATATATATAATTAATGTTATATCTGTATATATATATACATATATATATATGCTTTGCTTTCAGTAAACATTGAATTTATACTCCTACCAGCAGTATATGTGAGTGCTCCTTCCTTATTACCTTCATATTACTTAAGTAAGAATATCTAAAAATCAGTGTTTAATTTACCTATTGCTCTGTAACAAACCACCCTAAAACATAGTGGCCTGAAACAACCACCACTTTGTCATTTCTCATGATTCTATAACTTCACTGGGCTTAGTTAGGCAATTCTGCTTCTTGTGATAGAGGCAAAGTCGACCATTTTATGGGGGATTCAACTGCATTGGAATGTCTGAGATGGCTCATTTTTGTGTCTGTCCCTGCGTTCACTTTGTGTGGTGTAGACTTCCTATAGAAAAGCAGCTGGGGGGCACCTGGGTGGCCCAGTGGGTTAAAACCTCTGCCTTCGGCTCAGGTCATGATCGCAAGGTCCTGGGATCGAGTCCCACATCAGGCTCTCTGCTCAGCAGGGAGCCTGCTTCCCATCCCCCCTCTCTGCCTGCTCTCTGCCTACTTATGACCTCTGTCTGTCAAATAAATACATAAAGTCTTTAAAAAAAAGAAAAGAAAAGCAGCTGGGTTCCTGGGGAACTCCCTTGAATTGTTTTAAGGCCTGGGCTCCGAAGTCCTAGAACATCATTCCCCCTGATATTGGCCAAAACACTTACAGGCCAGCCCAGGTGCAAGGGCAAAGGACCTTGTTGGAAATTGTTGGCAGCAATTTTTAGAGACTATTTACACAGTTATTGTGTATTATCAGAACAACATTTATGTCTTTGGGTTTAAACAAAGTTGAAGAAATGATATTTGCATAACTTCCAATAAGCAAGTGTTGCTAAGAGTGTTTGATTCTTGATTATGAAGTGGAATGTGCTTTGTGCTCATCAAGTTGGAGAAACATGAAGTTCTGCTAGGAATTCTCTGAGCTTGAAGGTCAGTCATCCTACCAGTGACTATATAAGTCAAGGTGTGAACAAGCTGTAATTTCTTCCCATTCTAACACTTCCTAAATATACCAGTAGAAAATCAGATGAAAATTCAAGTTCAGGCTCATTTCTAGCTATCTGTCATGTATGTGGGATTTTCAAGGGTAGATATCTTGGGGAATATTAAAAATAAATGTCTTGGATGTGTACAAGGTCTGCATCATTCAAAGTGATAGTTCATCAATTAATCTCCTGCTCCGGAGATGGCGTAGGAGGTGAGGCAGCTGAAAGAGTTGTGGTGGAAGGGGAAGGGCAGAGGCTTGGAGGCAAGTTCATTGATACCATAAGTATAACAGATGGATCAGGACAGTTTTTCTCATTTGTGGCCTTGATTTCGCTACACATCGCAGTGTGGCCCCTGGAATAGTAGGAAGAGATGAGAACCAAAGCCAGGGAAACTAGATTTTGGGATAAAGGGGACAGAAGAAGATATTGGTCATTTCTACCTACTCATGGCTCTGAGAAAGAGCCTTTTTTTTTTTTTTCCTTCTGCCTGTCCTAGATCAGAGGTCTATGGAAAATATTCATGATCTTGTATGATAATAAATTTGCTGGAAGAAGGCCATTAAGCATTAAATTTAGGCCTTCCTAAAATGTTGGATGTGGAGTTAGAAATTCAAAAGCTTATGGAGGAGTAACACCTTTGAAAGGAAAAAGGAAGGAGCAAAATTGGCAGGGAGTCTGGACTGTGATGCTGAACCGGCAAAGCTTCTACTAATCCATTGGGGGTTTGGAGGTGGGAGACTGATGGTGCACTAGAGGATTCCTGCATTGGGTGGAAATGGGTAATTCTTGAACCACATATTTTGCTTAATTATTAGCTGGAGGCTGCCACATGATAGCAGGACCTTAGCTACACCGCTTTAGTCAGCCCTTGACTTTCAGGTTGCTAGAAGAGCCTTGGCCTGGAAGTGGAGACAGCTCAGCCAACCATATTCCTTTCAGCTAGGCCTGGAGTTCTTTCTTGAAGGAGTATCTGAGTTGTGCTTTTCTGTGTCTGCCGCATGTAACTTATCTTTGTCCAGTTTTTTCTCCCCCAAATTTTCTTCAAAGCTGCCTTGCAAGAGCAGCCCGTTCTCTCCTGTTGATATTGTCATTAGACCCTTGGCTGCACGTGTTTGAGAGTGGCTTGAACCTGCTTAGGAGAAAAGGGGATTTTAGGGCTCATACTGTGGGAAGGCCAGAAATGACTGACACCAGAAACTCAGATGCCCCGAAGATGGTCACTGCTCCTTATCTCTACTCTTGGTATGTTTTTTTTTTTTTTTTTTTTTTTTTAGAGATTTTATTTATTTATTTGACAGACAGAGATCACAAGTAGGCAGAGAGGCAGGCAGAGAGAGAGGGGGAAGCAGCCTTGCTGGCTGAGCAGAGCCCGATGTGGGGCTCGATCCTAGGACCCTGGGATCATGACCTGGGCCAAAGACAGAGGCTTTAACCCACTGAGCCACCCAGGCTCCCTGGTATGTTGGGTTTTTTGAGAGGCTGGAAAATGTGTCTGCCTTGCACTCACCATTCCGCTTCTGCTGAGAGGGACACATTTCCTCTTGGTTCTAGTTTTGTTTTGCTTTGTTTTTTTTTTTTTTTTTTTTTTTTTTAATCTCAAGCAAGGATTCTTGCTTAAATCTCAAGCAAGGACTGCCCCCTCTCCCTGCCTTTTCTCTGGTCCCAGCTTTGTTTTCTAATTGTTTCCAACAGCAGATATTCAGTTTAAAGGTGAATGGACATTCAGTTTTAATCAGGCTCTTTAAACAGTTTTCGGGCCACTTGAGGTTTTATCACTAAGAGCAGTTGATGTTTGCTTTGGGGGAAAATAAAGAATATCAAAACCTTTTTCCAGCCCGCAGCGATGCTGACACTTACCTCACTCACTGCTTTGAGAGCCTCCATCAACTAAGAAGATTCTGTTCAGTTTTATTTTTCTATAGTTTTGGTGTCAGTTGGAAACAGATGAATAACCCCCAAATCAGCATACAGGCTTGCTCCGAAGTCTGTGGGGGTGTCTTCTGGTCTCAGCTGTGGGCTGGGTGACGGCAGCTGGGTTTGCTCACATATTTATGTGTCACCTGTTGTAGGCTGGTCTAGGCTGGCCTTAGCTGGGACAGTTGAGCTCTGCTCTGTGTGGCCCCTGTGCTCCAACAGGCTGGCCCAGTCTTGTTCATATGGTGGTGACAGGTCCTACGAGAATGAGCAGACGAGTGCAAGGCTTTTGAGATCTAGGCTTGGGGCAGGAGAACCATGCAAACAAGTCAGATCCAGGGTGTGAGAAAATAAACCCCACCCCTTGATGGAAGGCCCTGCAAAGTCACATTGCAATAGATGCAGATATAGGGAAACAAGAAGAACTATGGCTATTTTTGCAAAAAATCTTACTACAGGTTTAAAACAAACAGAAATATCTCAAAAATTTTTTTCAAAATATCGTCTTTCATTATAAAATTAAAAATCTTCTACACTATATCTGCTTCCTCCCTATATTTATAACTGCTCTGCCTCCTGTCCTCTCCCTCCCTTTACACGCCATGCACCTCTACCAGTTGGTAACAGATAAATAGTCAGAAACAGAAAAATAACCCAAAATAACTATCCAACAGCCAAAGAATGCTTAAAATGTGGAGAGGATTCTGGGAAGACAGATTCTCTGACTTGACAAAAAAAGAGACATAGGGGCTGAATTTACTGTGTGTTTAAGGAGGACCGTTGGACAAATAAATAAAAGGAAGGAAGGAGATTAGGGGGGTGGGCCTGGGTGGCCCTTAAAATACCATCAGGATGGTGTATATTGAACTTCAAATTTGTAGTCTTTTTTTTTTTT
>ML108586.1:34222-68565 GCA_003697995.1 Taxidea taxus jeffersonii
ATCTCCTGTTGGATTTGTAGGTGTTCAGAATGGTTTGATAGGCTATCTAGCTGATCTGCTGGCTGATGTCG
Organism: Taxidea taxus jeffersonii; assembly: GCA_003697995.1. Lineage (NCBI taxonomy): Eukaryota > Metazoa > Chordata > Mammalia > Carnivora > Mustelidae > Taxidea > Taxidea taxus. The sequence goes on from ML108586.1 coordinate 34,294, forward strand.
TTTCAGCCTGCTACTTCTCCGCCATCTTGACTCTTCCCCCCAATTTGTAGTCTTTTTGATTCACTCTGCCATTTCCCCTTTTCACAGAAATTATCTCACATCTGAGAAGGGGGCAGCCAGAGGAACAGGGTTGAAAAGGCACTCAAATGATAAAACAGAGTAGGTTGGCGACAGCAGTATGGAGTTAGGGAGAGCAGGGGAGACAAGTTGTATTTATCGAGTTTCCTGGAGACACTAAGCTTTGTGTCTACATCTTTTGCCATGTCTCACCTCTCCCCTGACCTGTGTGCCAGGCAGTACCAGCCCCACTGTGCGGCTGGAGAAATGGAGACTCAGCAATATTAAGAAATGTGCCCAAGTCTCACAGTTAGCCGCAGCTTTGCTGTTGTGTGTTTATCCTTGAGGGTCGACTATTGGAAGGTAAGGAACAGAGTGGGATCAACAGCGGTCTTGAGGGCAGCCGATGGAGCAGGTGCTCCAAGATTTGTGATGATGGTTGTGAGCCTCTTGAAGACCTGCTGTGCGTCTTTCACCTTTGTATCCACTCCCTGCTTAGCACAGTGCCTGACAAATATTCACATTGGAGATATAATCATGTATTTTCCCACAAGTAATGACATGAGGGCTCTGTTAACATGTAATTAGCATGTAATTAATGACTGAAGTAATGCGGAGTGAGGTATGGTGGGGGCCATGGGGAAAAACAAATGGTGGCCAAAGCCAGAAGTTCCATGGCTACTAGCATGGGGGGGCAGGCATGGGGTGAGGAGGAAAGCTAATAGAGACCAGCTTTCTTCACTCAGTGGCATTGTATACTGATGTTCTCCGAGTTGCTAGAATCAAATACTGAAGTTTTTCTCATGGACTGAGAGAGGGAAACACCTGGTGTCTTCTAGCTTTAACACAACTTGGGGGAGTAGTCAGGAATAATGGAAAAGAATGGAATGAAGTACAGGGAATTGAGACAGTCTTCAGGCGGCTTCTGTGGGTCATGAAGGCATCCTGCCTTATCACAAAATGACAGATACTGGGCACTAAGCAGTTACTGTAACAGGTGATGAAACAAGCCCACAGTGACAGGAGTTTGGGTTTAATGCAAAAGCCTTTTTTATTTTCCCCCAATCAACCACCTAGTAGTCGTGCAATTGAAGGCTGTCTTAAAATGATGGTTAGGATAAAAATATGGTTAGGATAAAAATTTGTCTCTAAGATCCCAAAGTTTTGCAAGTGGTTGATTTACCAGTGCTGGTCCATTTATTGTTTGTAACAAACCAGCCCCAAACTCAGTGACATAAAGTGACTATCTTATTGTACTCACAGATTCTTATCATACTCACAGATACCATACTTATAGTGGCATAATATATCTTATCATACTCACAGGATTCCAGACAGGGCCCAGCAAAGATAGCTTCTTGGTATCTGGGGCCTCAGATTCAAATTCAGGGAGTTTCTCCATGGCTTGGGGGACTGGAATTATCTGGAGGCTTCTTCAGTCACACGTCGGTTGATTCTGGCTGTTGGCTGGGACCTCGGCTGGGTTCTCAGCTTGAACACCTACATATGGTCTCTCCGTGTGGTCTAGTTTGGGTTTCCTCCTGCTATGGTGGCTGGATTCCAAGAGCAAATGTCCCAGGAGAACATAGCATTTTAATGTTTTAGTCTCAGAAACTGTGTAGCATGACTCCTGCTCTTTTGATTGAAGAACCCGCAAAGATCTGTCGGGTTTCAAGTGGAGGGGATATAGAGTTCCCCACTCACTGGAGGAACAGCAAGGTACAGTATAAGAAGAGCACGTGGTATAGAAATGATGTTGCTGCCATCTTAAAAATGCAATCTGCCGCAAATGCTGATGCCTGTTTTATGATTTAATGGTAGTCATCGTAACCGACATCCTTCCTGGCACAAGACTCTTTCTGCACTTCCATCCTGGACATAAGGAGAGTCTCTGGCAGAGCTCATCCTAAAAGAGCACCCTGGGCTAGAAATCAAGTGGCCAGAACTTCAGATCCAGCTCTGGGACAACTAGCTTGTCCTCAGACCCTCATCTATAAAGTTTGAGAGATTTAAGAAGCTAAGAACTTAGTTCTTAAGTTATTAGGGAAAGAGATTTTCTTTGTGGGCATTAAGTTGGATTTCCAAATATCATCAGAGGTGGCTTCTATACCAATCACTTCATGCCCCTTCTAAAAGAACCTCCTTTATGCTGGCCCCAGAGAGAGCAGTTCCATGTATTAGATGACCCACCACCCCACTTGGTCCCAGGATGGCTATTCATACTAGGGAAACACCTGACCTAAGGTGCTAATACTAGAGTTCCTTTCTTGGGACTCTGGAATTCCAGATGGGAGACTAACTAGGTGGTGCTGGGTGTTGGAGTGGGAGGCCATGTTGAGCATTTGAGCTCTTTTCCACCATGTGCCACCAAAGCACAGAATAAGGCTTTTGAGGCGACAGAGCCAGAGGTGGGGGGAGGAGGGACATTGATGAGTGAGAGCACAAGAGTGAGGGAATGGGGGTGAGTAACACTTCATAATTTATGGTCTCTGATTTCAGCCTCCTGTAAGAGCTAGCTGTGCTTCATCCATTTCTGTTCTAAGAAAGGCCTGCCATTTCTAGAAAATTTCCCTTTTGCTTGAGAAGTACAAACAGAATTCTATTCTTCTCAATAAACCACGCCTGACCAAGATGCATATTCCAACTTTAGAGTAATGAACTTGACATGATAGCTACCATGCCTGACCAAGATGCATATTCTAGCTTCAGAGTAATGAACTTGATATGATAGCTCAGATGATACCCATCCATCTCAGAATACTCATCCTCTTGGCTCTCAGCAGTCACAGACTAGTGCTCATACTGTAACATCCTGATGCATCTTACCCTGCAAAGTTTTTCTTTCGTTTTGTTTTCATTTTGCAAGGACATAGAAAAGTGGTGAATATCAGTCCTCGAGAAGACCTTGGAGGCAGTTTAGACAGCAGCCCCTCATATTACAGAGAAGGGAACTGAGAGCAGAGAGGGGAAGTGACTTGCCCAAGGTTGTAGATTAGTTAACAGTGGAGGTGGGATGAAAAATCAGGTCTAATTGTCATTTCAGCCCTGCTTGACTTTAAATCAGCTGGAGCCATCTGGGAGAAAGACAGAAGCTGATTGAGCAATCACATATATATTCTGCATTGCTTTTCTCTCCCCCTCTGTTTGCTCTCATGGGCATCAGACGCTATAGGGAAATCTTTAGTGCTGGCAGTGACAGACATTTGGTTATTGTCCCAATGTGGGGGACAGTAAGTGTAGAGGAAAATAAATGAGGGTCACTTTGGGGGTCAAATTAAATTTGTGTAAGCCCAGCATGCTCCTGCAAACTCTAGCAACACCATTTAGGTTATAACGTGCATAAGCACGGGGAGCACTTGTTGACCTTCTCAGGGGAGGACGGGAATCGATATGATGTCACCTCAAGGCCACCTCTAGTTCCATGACTCTAATTATGTTGTACCAGAAAGACAGAGGTGTTTCTTTTCAACTTTTTATTCTGGACTATTTTAAACACATACAAAAGGGGACAGAACAGAGAAAGGGATCCCAAGACAACATATATATTTTTAAAGATTTATTGAGATATAATTGATGTACAACAACTTGCATATAGTTAGAGGATACAATTTGCAAAGTTTTCACATGCACATACATCAATTGTGAATCTATCAACATAAGCATGATAATGAATATATTTTTTATACCTTCCCAGGTTCCTCCTGCTTCTTTGTAATCTCTGCCTGTGGCAACTCCCCATGATCTCCCCTCCACCTCCCTGGTCCCTGTCTGCAGTCAACCACCATCTGTACTCTGTCACTATAAATTAGCTTACATTTTCCAGAGGTTTATATAAATGGAGTCATTATGTACTCCTTTTAATGTCTGATTTCTTTTACTTAGCTTTATTATTTCGAGAGTCATCTGTGTAGTTGTATGTATCAATGATTCATCCCTCTTTTTATTGATGAGCAGTATCCCATTGTATGGATGTAACAAAATTTGTTTATCGAGTCACCTGCTGGCAAACACTAGCCTTACTTCCAGCTTTGGACTATTACAAATAAAGCTGCTATGAACAGCCCTTTGTAGGGATGTATACTTTTCTTCTTCTTGGGTAAGTCTGGAGTGGAATGACTGGATCATATATTAGTTGTATGTTTAGCTTGTTAAGAAACTGCCCAACTGTATCCCAAGGTAGCTGTATCACATTCCCACTGGTAGGTTATGAGTGTTCTGTTTCCTCCATATCCTTGTCAGCATTTGATATGTTCAGTTTTTAAAGTTTTAGCCATTCTACTAGAGGAGTAGCGATATCTAGTTGAGGTTTTATTTTTAATCTTATAATTGAAAGTATAATTACATTGAGCATTTTTGCACGTGTGTGACAACCCTATATCTTCCTTGATGAATTGTATATTCAGATATTCTGTCATTTTTTAAAAGTTGGGTTTTTTTCCCCCTTGCTCTTTATTTTTTATAGTTTTAAAAAATATATTTGAATTCAAGTTCTTTATCAGATGTGTACTTTGAAAATATTTCTCCCAGTCTGTGGCTTGTCTTTTCATTCTTTTAACAGTGGCTTTTGAAGAGTGAACATTTTTAATTTTAGTAAAATCTAATTTATCCATTATTTCTTTCATGGATCATTCTTTAGTGAGTTGCCTTTAGTTTAGTTTTTTTTTTAAGATTTTATTTATTTATTTGTCAGAGAGAGTGAGCACAGGCAGACAGAGTGGCAGGCAGAGGCAGAGGGAGAAGCAGGCTCCCTGCTGAGCAAGGAGCCCGATGTGGGACTCGATCCCAGGACGCTGGGATCATTACCTGAGCTGAAGGCAGCTGCTTAACCAACTGAGCCACCCAGGCATCCCTGCCTTTAGGTTTTTTAGAATGATTCTGGGAGAGTCAAGGAGGTGATGGCATCTGACCTGGACTTTGAGTGGTTTTGGAAAAGGCAGCCTCGTGCTAGCAGTCTTCTAGCTCCCACTCACCTGCAGAAGATTGGCTCTCAGATCTCACCAAGAGACAAAGAGCTCACACATCTGTGCTGGGCTTATCACCCTGGGTAGGAAAATTTGTCCTGTTTCAAGCACAATGAGTATTCTTCTCTCTGCTTGAAGTGTGTGCTTCCCATGGCACTTGGCCAACCCCTTGGTTATGTCTGTCCTCTGAAAAGAGAGGTAGGTTTCCTTCCCCTGTACTCCCCTGTACAGGAGGGGTACACATAGGCAAATTGCCCTGCATGGGCTGCTGGGAGAAACCCAATGGCCACGGGGACCGATGCCGCTATTGAGTCTGATCTTGCTCCGTCTCTTCTTTGTGTATGTAAAGCGCTGTTCTGTCCAGGGCTTGACTGTATTGTATTTTCTTTGGCAATTTGGATATCAAGGTGCAGTAGACAGAGGTCTTTGGAGTTCTCCCCTGAGACTGGTCACTGGTGCATGGTCATTCTGCTCCCTTGGGGCTGACAACTGGCACAACATCCTCTGCTCGGCAACTAGGACTATGACATCTGGGTGAAAGGAACGTCAGTGGTCAGGAGGTTAGATGGTCTAGGGCTCCTGGGGCCCTACAGCAGCAGAGGTCTGTATGTGAGACCCTTAAAATCAAATCTGGTACTGAAGATCTTTCTACAGTGCGTCTTCTCTTAATCACACTCTATCTAAAACCTACCACTGTCTTCCCATTTCCTGCAGAGTGCCTGCCAGCACCTTCATGATCTGACCTGTCTTGTATTGTTCAGAATCCTCTTTTGCCAAATCCCCGAATCCTACTGTTCCAACTCAAGATCCAGCTAAACCAAATGGTATCTAATTTTCTGTGGGAGGCATGTTCTCGCTAGACTGTAAGACTTAGTACTGTTTCCTCTGCCTGAAACCCCCTCCTCTATTTCCCCTCAATTCCCCTTTCCTGGCTATTTCTGATAGCCTCTTAGGACTCAGCTTTTGAGCTTTCCTCAAACCCAACTCTATGTATCTGCAAAACAAGTTGTTAATTGGTGGGGGGGGGGTGAGGAGGAGTAGGGGGATGGGAGGGGGAGGGTTTACAGAATTTTCAGAGCCTAATGGAAAATAAAAACGTGGGTCCTTTTGTTCAAAAAGTAGGAGAAAACTGCCATTAAAGGTACCATAATATAAGGGTTTTTCTTTTCTTCCATAGTCTCTCTCTTGTCTATTTGTTTGCTATTTGTTATTTATGTGCTATTTAATGTTATTCTAAGTAAATTAAAATTTTAAGTTATTAATTGTCATGAATTTTGCCATTCAGTTCTATGTTGTGTAAGGCCAGTTTTATATGAGAACATCTACTTCATATGTAGTATCACCAAAATCACAGAATTCACAATTCAGAGATTATACATGTCAAATGTCTTTTGTTCTTACCAGACAGAAGAAATATGCACAAATCTCAACATGTTGAGCTTTACTTCCTGATAAGCACACATTCTACCAACACTCCTACCTTCAGCTTAGCTAGCGATGAATAAGGAAGGACAAAAGTTCTGCAGGTTGCTGGATATTTTCCTTCCTTCTCTATCATCATTTTTAGCATAAGTGGTTGAATAATACAGGGAGGTAACATGAACAAAAAGAACATGTAACAGTGTTTCATGACCATACATGTTTGTTAGAATGCCATTGTCTTCTTTCTGTGTTTGATGCAAATTTTGTTTAGAATGTACATAAATGTGGTTTCTTGGAGTTGTCAGCTGACCCCCTTCCTTTACTCACTCAGTTGTACCACTAACCATCTTGTCTTACTCTGTACTCACTTCGAGTCTCACTGAACTCCCATGCATTGTCAGTCTGCTGGAATTTGTATGTCACAGAGCATCACAGATGCTGTCCAGGAATGTCCAGGAATGGCGAGGAACAGTGAACATGCGTATTACATGTAGCTCCTTCCGTTCACAGATGCTCCATTGTTCCATAGGACTTCACTTACAGAATACAAGGTTGAAGCTAAAATTACCAAGCCTTTAAGGTGGTGACAGTAGAGCATCCAACTCAGTCCTACTGAGTTTGGGGCCCTATGTGACTGCATGGCTTGCATGCCCAGGAAGCCAGCCCTTGTGCTAACATAGGTTATTAGTCACTATATCATAAATGTCTGAGATTGTAGTTGCATTCCAGGAAGTTGTATTAGGGTTCTCCAGAGAAACAGAACCAGTGTCTGTCTGTCTGTCTATCTATCTATCTATCATCTGCTGGGGACCCAAGGAAAAGTTGATGTTGTAATGTGAGTTTAAAGGCAGACTGGAGGCAGAATTCCTTTCTTTGTTTTAAAGCCTTCAACTGATTAGATGAGGCCCTTCCACATTATGGAGATAATCTGCTTACTCAAAGGGTACTGATATCCAAAAAATACCTTCATGGCAACATCTAGGCTGGTGTTTGACCAAAAACTGGGTACCATACCCCAGGCAAATTGACACATACAATTAATCACCACAGAAGTAGACTCTGAGAAGGAATCAGTGTGCAGGAGTTTTATTAAGGAGCTCTCTGGGATCAATACTTGTGGAAAGGAAGGGAAGGAGGCAGGATCAGGCAGAAGAAGAACGTAAGCGGCAATGCAGTGTCAATGTCAGCCAGCCCTATGGGGTGTTCCCAAGAGGAATGACCCTTCACAAGTGCCCCAGTTTGGAGCAAGGGGACTGTGCCTTTGTATACTAAGTTTATTGGTTATTGGATATGACTTCCTCAGGATGTGGGAATGACCTTGGGCAAGGTGATTCTCCTCATCCAGGCATTCCTTCTAAGGGACTAATGCTATTTCCTGCAGTAAGAGGAATAAGTCTTTTGACATGAAATGGGGATCTCAGTGCCACATCATAGCATATACTACTCTTAACTTCCCTTTCTTATCACCCTTCCCAACCTCTTACTTCATACCTCATCCCACAAACTAGATAGTGTTTGAAGATCAGGATTTCATTATATTTCTTTGGTGTTTCCAACACACAGTCCATTGTCTGACACATATAACAGGCACCCAACAAACCTTTATTAAACGAATAAACAAAGACCTTGAGCAAAAATTAACATCCTCTAAGAAAAAGTAGATTCTGATAAAGAATAGGGTGACTGTGAATGCATATACTGCTTTTCACAGTTCCCTCAGCTTTTCCACATTTGGCTCATTTAAACTTTATAACAATTTGGTGAGGTAGGAAATGATTGTTCTCATTTGTGGAAGAAGAAGCCAAGGCTCAGAGAAACAAAATAGTGTGCCTAGAATCACAGAGTTAATGAGTGACTTTTGCAAAATTTCCTTTGCTGCAACTTTGAACAACTGTATTATGCAGACTAGACGTGTCCCATCCTTCTTATCTCCAGGAACTGGGTCCTCATAGTCATGCTCTAAGGATAAGTGAGTAATGAAATACCTGGCCTCCCATTAGCTGCCCAAAGGATGCTACTGACCAGTGTTTCTAGTAGCAGCATGAGTTAAGGAAGACCCACCCGCACTTTCTGGACTCCATTGTAACTGCTAGATTCAGTGGTGGTTTAGGTGGCTCCAGAGTACATCAAAGCTACTTCAGTGACCTCCCCAGGAATAGAACTAGTCCTTTGTCCCCATTATATAATCATGTTCTAACTACCCCAGGTAACAGATAACACATAGTCCGGCTTGAGGCTATTAAGAGGAGAGGGATTTGCGGAAGCACTTCTTAAACAGTTTCTCCTTTCACTTCCGTGGGGGATGACCTTTAAAAAGTCCTGCAGATCATCAGATGAAAGTAAAAATAGCCCTTCTTGGCATTGAATTATTTTACTTCCCTTGACAAAGAGGTCATAGATTCCCCTTTTTGGATAGGTTCTTTTTTAATTAACTAGCCAAATCTCGAGGAAAGAGCATTCTACTCTTTGGAAGAAGAAAAATGGAAATGTTTAGGTAAAGGACATCTTTTTTTAAAGCTGCATTTTTAGGTGACTTCCATTTGATCTTCTAGAACCTGTGAAGTATAGATCTGTGGGTTGGAATGATAGCAATAGAACTAAACTCTATTTTTTGAAAGCAAATAAGAGGTACCAAATATGTCTTCTGGTGCTTGGGTGTCCTAATAACAAGGAAATTAAAACCAAAAGTCAAGAGCCTATGACTCAGTGCTCTTCAAGCCATCTGTGATGTAATGGGAAAACCTTAGACTCTGATGTGAGTGGACTTCACTCCCTCTTGTGTTTATCAGCTCTGTGACTCTAAACCTCAGCTGCTCAGCTGTAAAAGAAAAATAAAAATATGTGCCTTACTGGACTGTTGCTTAGGGCAGATAAAATGCAACTGGCAGTTCTATGCAAACAGTAAAGTGATTTTTACTAAAGCACTTTACTAGTCCTAGTCTAAATAAGGATGGAAACAGACTTGTGGAGGCCTATGCTGATTGGAGTTATTGGCTATCAGGTTTAATAGTCCCAGCATATTTAATCTCATCATGAGCATAATGACAGACTACTACTAGATTCATATACCAATCATTTTGCTTCCAGATAGCCTTTTGATATTATTTGAGTCTAAATAAACTCCCTTGCACCTATTTTTAGTAAGTGCTCCCCTCCGTTATATATATATATTATGTCATCTGTCATTTTTATATATATTTGTCATTATATTTTTGTTATTATATTTGTCCCCTCCATATATGTGGATATATACACAACACACACATATATATACACACACTATATATACACTAGTATGTATATATATATGTCATATATATTTGTCCCCTCCATACATATATATATGTATATATACATGTATATTAAGAACAAATTTCTTGGGGTGGCTGGGTGGCTCAGTGGATTAAAGCCTCTGCCTTCAGCTCAGGTCATGGTCCAGGGTCCTGGGATCGAGCCCCACATCGGGCTCTCTGCTTGGCGGGGAGCCTGCTTCCTCCTCTCTCTCTGCCTGCCTCTCTGCCTGCTTGTGATCTCTGTCTGTCAAATAAATAAATAAAACCTTAAAAAAAAGAACAAATTTCTCCTACACAGGATTTTATACAAGTGGAACTATACAAAAAGTACTCTTTGCATCTGGCTTCTTTTGCTCAGTGTAATCTGTGAGATTCATTGATGCTATGTGTCTCAGCTGTTCCTTTTTGTTGGAGTGGTATTCCTTTGTTGGGATACATCACAATTTGTTTATCCATTCATTTGTTGGGGACTGGCAATGGTTGTTTCTGTTTTGGGGGAATAATGACTAGAGTTGCTATGAATATTCATGCGCAAGGCTTTGAGAAAATGTGTTTTTATTTCTCCTGAGTGTATGCTATGAATTGCCTGATTTTATGGTAAGTTTATATTTAACTTAATAAAAACATGCAAAACTGTTTTCCAAAGTATCTGTACCGCCGTACATCTTCATTAGCAACATGATGATGAGTCCTAATTTTTCCACCTTCTCTGCAACATTTAACACTGTCAGTCTTAAATTTTAGCCATGTTAGTGTGTGTTAGCAGTATCTTATCATGAATTTTATTTGTATCTCCCTGATAAGTATCTTTATTTATTCTGATTAGAATCTTTTTATGAGTCTCTTTTCAGGTGTTTATCAGCCATTTGTATGTCTTCTGTTGGGAAATATCTGTTCAAAAAATTTGCCCATTTTTGAATTAGGTTATTTGTCACTGAAAGTTTTTATTTATTTTTTTTAAAGATTTTTTTATTTTATTATTTATTTGACAGAGAGGGATCACAAGTAGGCAGAGAGGCAAGCAGAGAGAGAGGAAGGGAAGCAGGCTCCCTGCTGAGCAGAGAGCCCGATGCGGGGTTCGATCCCAGGACCCTGGGATCATGACCTGAGCTGAAGGCAGAGGCTTTAACCCACTGAGCCACCCAGGTGCCCCAATCACTGAAAGCTTTTAAAAATGAAACAAAATAAAACAGAATAGGAAATATTAAAGTACAATATGTGTAGTCTGTTTTGTTCCATTAAACTTTTATTTCCATATTAATACATAATACATAACTACATACACATGCGTAAGCACAGATATATGCACATTATCCATATATACTGTGTTGCAATGTTAAGTACATCTCTGATTCCTTAATACCAGATTCCAGATTAAATGATAAAAATATCCTCTTCTAGGGGCGCCTGGGTGGCTCAGCGGGTTAAGGCCACTGCCTTTGGCTCGGGTCATGATCCCAGGGTCATGGGATCGGAGCCCTGCATCGGGCTCTCTGCTCTGCGGACAGCCTGCTTCCTCCTCTCTCTCTCTGCCTCTCTGCCTGCTTGTGATCTCTGTCTATCAAATAAATAAAATCTTTCAAAAAAAAAATCCTCTTCTATATCTTTGACTCATTGAAAGCTGAGTTTTCTGTTACTTGTAGTTGAAAGCATGTCTGTTCTGACCTAGGATTTTATAGTTCTTCCCTGGAAAAACCTCTCTATGTTTCACTCTTATGTTATCACAGATTTGGAGTTGCGTATTTGAAAAACATACAGAAGCTTGTTCATTTTGCTTGCTTGATTGCTAAGTGCGTGATTGCTGAAAAGTGGAAGTCATCTCTAGTTATTGACTTTTGGTTTTGCAACCTGAGATGGAAAGGTCGGGTACAAAAAGAGCGGATGTGCATGACATGAAAAGACCTTTACGGTAGAAATACAGGCAATTTTAATGTACTTTTTCAGATTATATTTTATACTCTTTAATTGATTTGTAATTAATTGATTTTCACTTTAGCAGTAGTAGCGGTAGTTTTCCAGAAATTTGGGAGTTTATTAGCTATATCATTTTGGGTTTCAGAACTTTTTATTATTCAGGGACTTTGTCCTTTGAGTGGTCACAGAGTTAAAGTATTTGCAAAAGAAATTCTCCACATGCTATTTGGAAAAGCCGTGAGGACTTTCCTGCTCATTTTCAGTATATTCTTCATATCCAAAGTTTAAGGCTAAAACTATCCTTTTCATGGTTCTGAGTTGTCTGTGAGTTTGCTGTTCCCTAGATGTTCCACCAGCTGCTTAATAAGGCTGGAGATGTTTTACTTTTCTACACTAAGTGGCCAAGAGATTGCATATCTTCCATCCAGAGAGAGCTATTTCCTCACATGTTGCTTATATTTGTTAGGATAGTGTAAATTTCAGCAACAAACCTCCAGCTTTCAGGGATTTACCCAATAGAAGTTTACTTTTGTTGTAGATAACAATCCAGTGGGGCTACTTCTGATCAGGAGGTGGATGAATGGAAGTTGGCTCTGGGAGTCAGTCTATGCAGTCAGTGAAGGACCCAGACTAATAGAGGAGCTGCCATCTTCCATATGTTCTGTTCATAGTTGCCCTTGACACTATAACATGTAGCCAGAGGAGAGTCAAGAACAAGGAGGTCATGCCTGGTACTATCTCATAAGTTGGGCTTGGAAGTTGTACACAGCACTTCTGCTCACCTTCCATTGGCCAGAACTCAGGTGTATGAGCTTAACCTAATGTAGGAGAGGCTGGTGGCTAACGTCTGAATGTTTGCTCTGTTGAAATCCTAATCCCCAAAGTAATGTATTAGAAGGTAGAGTCTTTTGGAGGTGATCAGTTAGGGTCCTCATGAATGGAATTAGCACCCTTATGAAAGAGGCCCCAGGGAGCTCCTTTGTCCCTTACACCATGTGAGGACACAGCAACAAGGCACAGATTTTGAACTAGATGCAGGGCTCTCACCAGACACCCAATCCCCTGGCACCTTGACCTTGGGCTTTCCAGTTTTTAGAACTGTAAGAAATAAATCTCTATGGTTTATAAGTTACCTAGTTTATGGTATTTTGTTTATTTTGTTATGGTGGCCTGAATGAACCCTGGGACACTTAGTTTGGCTGTGTGCTCAGGGAAAAGAGGAGAACTTATTTATGTATTTATTTATTTAATATTTTATTTTATTTTCCCAGTGTTCCAAGATTCATTGTTTATGCACCACAACCAGTACTCTGTGCAAATCGTGCCCTCCTTAATATCCACCACCAGGCTCACCAAATTCCCTCCCCCTTTCCCCCCAAACACCTCAGTTTGTTTCTCAGAGTCCACAGTGTCTGATGCTTCATCTCCCTCTCTGATTTCCCCCAATTCACTTTTCCTTTCCCTCTCCTAATGTCCTCCACTTTATTCCTTATGCTCTACAAGTAAGTGAAACCACATGATAATTGACTCTCTCTGCTTGACTTATTTCACTCAGCATATTCTCCTCCAGTCTTGTCCATGTTGATGCAAAAGTTGGGTACTGAAAAAGGAAAATTTAGATTTGGATGCACAACTTGCAGCCTTGGTCCCACTGCCCCTTTAATTTCACCTTCCATGACTCCTCACTGTAAAGATGGTGAAACATAGATGCCAAGTGAAGATGAGAAAGGCTATTTGCCTATGGGGACTGGGTGGAGACACAGCAAGACCCAGGTATCCTAATGGTCCTATTTTACAGACCACGTGGAATGGCCTTTCTTCTTCCATCTAATCTCCCAGTGGAGCCCAGCCACACTGGACTTCTGACTCCTCCAGAGCTGCAAGCTCAGGTCTTCACATCAACACACAGAGCCCCGTCTGAATACCTGTCCTTCTCTATCACTAAGCTATATCCTGCTCACCTGTCAGTTTCAGGGTTCTCTCCTCACACAGACTCTCTTCACTGATAACCTGAATTTGGTCCCTTTATTCAGCTGTCTCAGGGAATCCTCTTCTTTTTTCCCTTTACAACAGTGATTTTGAATGTAGAGTGGGGAGGGGGAGTTTCCGCCTTCCCCCAGAGCACATTTGGCAACACCTTGTCACAACTTGCACTGGCATGTAGTGGGCAGAGGCCAGGGATGCTACCAGACATCGTATAGTACACAGGAGGGCTCCCCAGACAAAGAATTTTTACATTTCTAAGTGTCAGTTGTGCCAAGGTTGGGAAACTGCTCTACCATCTATTACAATGTGGAAATATCGTTCATTTTATGTGTTTGTTTCATGTCTATATCCCTTATGAGATTGAAAGAGATGGTAACTGGTTTATCACTGTACCCACAGATTATAACACATAGCATGCCATGTAGAATGTACTCATCATTTTCTGTTCAGTGAATAAAATAATTCCAAATGTAATCCAATCACATATACCAATTTAGAAATATTTTTGATGTCTACTAAGTGTCAGGCATTGGAAAATCAAGATGAATAAATTTAAGACCCATGCTCTCTCTCTATAGCCATATTTATTGTGTCTACTCTGTCCCAGGTATTGAACTATATTTCTTATGCAATTCTCTCATTTAGGCTCCACAAAAACCCAATGAGGTGGGTATAATATTATTATTATCATTTTCCTACAAATAACATTCAGAGAAGTTAATTGATTAGCCCATCATCACACAGCAAGGAAGTGGAGGAGGTAGGATGTTTAGGTCTTTCCAAACTACATCACAGTGTTCATTGCTTTTGAATTTGCTTGCAGCCAAGACTTGGCATTTTTGCTTTATTGGTAGCTGTTATTGGTACTGAAATGCAAAAATCTCTGCAGGTAAGAGGGATAGAATTTATTGTAACCATTTTAAGAATAAGGAAAAAGAAGCTCGAGAAAGACAATTGACTTGCCTAAGAACACATTCAATAAGTGGCAGATTAAAGAGAAGAAATAAGATGTTCACATTTGCTAGCCAAAGACCAGTAGTAACATACCTGTGGTTGAACAAGTTGGGCTTATTAGTATTTGTTTTGACAAGGAAGGACACATACCACAGGGAACCATGGGGCATTTCTGTAGGAGAAGCTTGTTATAGGATTGAGCTTGGAGATTTGGGTGTAGGGCTTTATTATGGATTGAGCACTATTAGGAAATAGGACAATTCTACAGATGGGTATCTTAGTAACTTTTACTTAGGAGGTCTGAGAAATGGAGCTGAGATAAAGCTATAATTGATTAAAAAAAAAAAGCAGCAGCTACCCATTTTAGCCACTAAGGAAGATATTTTTGTGGTTTGCACACTATTCTTCAGAGGTCTTCTTGTCTTTGACAAGAGTGCTTTTTTTTTTTTTTAAGTAGGCTCCATGTGCAGTGTGGAGCCCAGCATGGGGCTTGAACTCACAACCCTGAGATCAAAACCTGAGCTGAGATCAAGAGTTGGAGGCCTAGCCAACTGAGCCCCACAGGCTTTCCAAGAGTGATCTTATCTGATGTTAATGTTCTTGAAATTGTTAGCTAGAGAATACTAAGGTCTACCTGAGTGCCAGTCAGCTAGCATGTGAAACTGTCAGGGGCTGCTTTTTTCTTTTTGAAGGATCCTGGCACGGCTAATCCAGTGTTCTTCGCACTCCACTCCACCACCCACCTATATGCATGAAGTTTTCTCAGTACTCTGTCAAGTTTTACAGGTTTTGGAGAAGGGGCTGTATGAGTCAGGGTGTTGATGGTATGTTATGAGCTTGCCTCCAGTCTCACTCTCAGGCCACTAACACCACAGGTCCCCTATTTGCTCTTAATACTCAGTACTCAGTGCTGAGTCTTCACTATCAGAACCTACTCCCCTAGAAGATTGGGAATTGACATGCCTTGGATATAAATGATGGGTGATTCTCCCAGAGACCCTTTGCAAGAACAAGATAACAAATCTCATCTTTTCTAGAGGACTGTGGAAGTTTCATCAGTTTATTTTTTGAAGTCTTTTTTAAAAAAAAGATTTTATTTATATATTTGAGAGAGAGAGGGTGTGTGAGAGAGAGAGAGCACAAGCAGGGGGACATGCAGAGGGAGAGAGAGAAGCAGACTATCCACTGAGCAGGGAGCCTGTTGCATGTGGGGGGCTCGATCCCAGGACCCTGGGACCATGACCTAAGCGGAAGGCAGACACTTAACCAATGGAGCCATCCAGGTGCTCCTATTTTTTGAAGTATTTTATTTTCATTAGAAAAGTTACATATGTTCACTAAATGACAATTAAACAGCATGGTAGAATTTTTTTTTTTTTTTTTTTTTTTTTTTAGAAAAGTCACCCATAGGAATGCCTGGGTGGCTCAGTCGGTTAAGTATCAGGTCATGATCCCAGGGTTCTGGGATTGAGTCCCCCATGTCGGCCTCCCCGCCTAGCAGGGAGTCCTTTTCCCTCTCCCTCTGCAGCTCTCCCTGCTTGTGTCTCTCTCTCTGTCCAATAAATAAATAAAATCTAAAAAAAAAGTTGCTCATAGTCACTCCATCTGAAGAAAAACACTGTCAATATTTTGAACATCTCTACCAGAATTTTCTCCCTGTGTAATCTTGTGTGGGGTGTGTGTGTATGTGTACACGTGTGTGCATTGTTTTGATCAAACCCATTATATAATTTTTTCCTGTTCTTTTTATTAACATATGAGTATTAGCATATGAGTTGCAAACATGAGTTTTAATATTTAAAATGCCATGCCAAATTTATTGCATACTTTTATTTTGGGACATTAATGTTGGTTCTACTTTTTCAATATATTAAGTAATCCTGTGATAAACATCCTGGTGCAGAAGTCTTGTTGCATATCTGTTTTTTCAGACTAAATTCCTCTACCAGCATTGATAAATTGAAAGATGTAAACATTTTGAAAATCTATTAACATGTATTATTAAGTTTGGATAGTTATATTTTGAGAATAAAAGCATCAGGCTAAAGAAATGAAAATCTTCTAGTGGAATTCCAGATATAGGCCAGCTGGTTGGTGAAAGGGAAGAAGTGATATGAAACATCAGTTCTTCTGGAAAAGTCCTTCTTTCCCTTCCACGTCCTAGGTTTTTCCAAAGTCTCTGGAAGGAACTTAGCAGACCCAGAGGGCAAGGTGCGGGGTGGGGCTGGACCTAGAAGTTAAGAGAGGAATAAAACCAAAGATTCATATTTAATGCAGTGTACTTGCCTTAATTTAATCCCCTCAAAAGGATTGCTTTGAGCCACTTGCATGGCTGAAAGCTGCGGTACCATTGGTCTTGCCCCCGAGGCTGTTGAAAGAGTTGCTGGAACTGTTAGCATTTGCCCAAGATGAGTCATGGGAGGAGAGAAGGCGCATTGGCATGGCAGGTCTAAGCCACAATTGGCGTCAGGATCAAGGCTCCCCCTTCTCAGCTGCTTCTCATTCAAGACATCTTAATTCCCCCTTGTTCTCTGGGTGAGGCATTAACTACACAGCCCCAGGGAGCTGGTGAACTCTGGCTGCCACCAAGGGGAGAAGCATGCTAGCTGATTCTTTCTTTTCTGGGTGGCAATTCTCTCTCTTTCCTGACCTCTGCTATTAAGAATTCTGAAGCACTTTAGATAGCCTGCTGTTGCTCGGAAAAGCTTTTGAACCTTAAATGAGAGGTGCAAAGCAACATGGTATCAGTTTCAGAAGGCCACAGGCAGGGAGGGAAGCAGGGAGGAAGTGGCACTTCTTGGAGAGCCAGGAGCCACCGGGAACCACAGGGTAGGCAGGTTATCAAGCAGAGAGCTGGAGGGATGCATTCTGCCAAGACAGTTGGGAGTAAGTAACTGTTGTAGAATATTGATAGCTGCTTGAACAGCATACAGATCCCTTGGTACAAGGGGCGCTATTGTTGTAATGTGCAAATTGTTTATCATGTGTTATACTTCAAGAAAGAGAAGGAAGGAAAAAAGCTAACATTTGTCAAGCTTCTATTATTGGGACCCCACTTGGCACTGATCTTACACTTTCTCATTAATCCCCAGCATGCCCTAGGAGTTAGATGTATAAATAATATTAAACCCCATTTTATTGGGGCACCTGGGTGGCTCGTTGAGTGTCCAACTCTTGATTTCGGCTCAGGTCATGATTTCAGATTTGTGAGATAGAGTCCTGTGTCAGGGTCTGTGCTGAGCATGGAGCCTGCTTGGGATTCTCTCCTCCCTCTGCACCTCCACCCAGCTAGTGTGCATGCTCTCTCTCTCTCTCTCTCAAAAAACAAAAAACAAAAAAACACCAAAGCCCATCAACTGAGGTGGCTGCTTGCTGAGGTCATAGAGCTGGATGAGGTGGGAACCAGGATGCAAAGGGAAGGCTGATGCCCCTGTAAAAGAAATAATTTACAGAGAAATGCATGAAAAATGCATTGAGAGAAACATTTAAAAAGCTCAATATTTAAATGTATTTTATTGAGTTATAATTTACATACCTTAAAAACCCACCCAGTTGTTTTTACATACCTTACATACCTTTTACATACCTTTTACATACCTTTACATACCTTAAAAACCCAACCCAGTTGTTAAGTATTTCTATCCAATTTTACTTCTTTTCATACAATAAAGTTCTGTCTGAAAATATGGGTAAAGAAAATACTGTAGTTTCCATTGGTTACCCAGGCTATCTTTTTTAGATTCTAGAGGAGGGACGAGGATGTTGACTCAGGGTGCAGGGATCCATAAGGCTTCTTAGAGCAAGACATAGAGGGTGAGATTTCCAGAAATGTGATCCTAAAAATCAGTAATGGCCCATATGACATTCCTTTATGGGCTATGAAATAAACTACATCAAGTCCTCCTGGTATTAGTCAGTATACATACAATATTAGCATGTTCAAGTTATTGGTCCATTGTTACAATGTTTCACTTATATTCCATGTTGATCTTAAACACCTAGGTTGTTGAAACATTTGGCTATGGAAAATTGAGATGATGGCTCAGTGTATATTGTTCTTTCTTTGCCTATATCTGGTTTTGGCTTTGCCAGCATGTCCTTCAGGCAGCTGTCTCTGACCTTCTACCCTTCCCAAGTGTGGTTTATATTCCCTCATAAAATCCTATAATTACTGTGGCCATATTTTTTCTCTCTCTCCGTGGTACTGTTCTTCCAGCTCAATATTTTCCCCACTAGGTTCTAAGCTACCTGAAGGTACAGGAATTTTTTCCCTCCTTTTCAGTACTAAAGAATTCATGTGGATTCCATTTCCACTCTAGTAGAAATCACTTAGAGGATTGAAAAGATAAAATGCTATATCTTATTCAAAATTTTTAAATAGGGAGCTAGAGAAGATTGATTACAGAGTGTTAGTAATCATTATAGTCTAATGGATAAAAATCTGTCAGAGGGATGCCTGGGTGGCTCAGTTGGTTAAGCGGCTGCCTTCGGCTCAGGTCATGATCCCAGCGTCCTGGGATCGAGTCCCACATCGGGCTCCTTGCTCAGCAGTGAGCCTGCTTCTCCCTCTGCCTCTGCCTGCCTCTCTGTCTGCCTGTGCTCACTCTCTCTCTCTCTAACAAATAGATAAATAAAATCTTTAAAAAAAAATCTGTCAGAAAAGAATATAAAATATCTGAGTTTTTTTTTAAAGATTTCATTTATTTATTCATGAGAGACTGAGAGAGGCGGGAGGCAGAGGCAAAGGGAGAAGCAGGCTCGCCAAGGAACAGGGAGCCGGATTCAGGACTTGATCTCAGGATCCAGGGATCATGACCTGAACTGAAGGCAGGCTTAACCATCTGAGCCACCCAGGCACCCAATATCTGAGTTTTTGATGTAGTTAAATGGGACAAAGATGAGGTGGTGTGTTCCTAGGGTTTGGGGATAATTGTTCAGAAAAAAGTTTTCCAGTTATAAAAAAGTACTTTAAAAACTCACATGTATAGTAAAGGATTTCCCGAACTTCTATATCAATTAGTTGTTTATCTTCCCCAGTTTTGAAATTTTGAAATTTTCCTAGAAATGTTTAAAATGTGTTAATAGCTTTAAGCATTGGCCCCAAATTTTCCTTTGATCCAATTTTGTGTAATTCCAGTTCTAACTTTAAGAAAATTATTTAAAAGTGTATGATATTTTGTCTGAAAAATGACTTTCTTAAGTGACATTTGTTCTATCCATAGCAATTTGATTTTCTTTTGGCCACCCTAGGACTGTATGTATTAACTAAGTGAATGTCTGGAGCTTTATTTTAAATATGAACTTGGATGCTAGTAATAATTTAACCTTTGATGTTCTTAGTATAGTATACTTCTTAGTCTCCTTGTACCTTTTATATTTT
The DNA here is from genome assembly GCA_003697995.1 of Taxidea taxus jeffersonii. Taxonomy (NCBI): domain Eukaryota; kingdom Metazoa; phylum Chordata; class Mammalia; order Carnivora; family Mustelidae; genus Taxidea; species Taxidea taxus. Next base: position 54,261 of record ML108586.1, read on the forward strand.
ATATGATGTGCTCTTTAGCTGACTGATATTTAAACAGCTATTTGCACACCTCCACAAAGTTCCTTGAATTGTTGTTTTGTTTTATGCTCTAGAAAATATAGGTCACTTTTTGCTCCCTAGCAGCAATATAACTGCCTCTGATTTCTTTGTCTGCTTATTTTCTTGTTTATTGGAGCAAGGGGGAGCCTGCAGTCTGGATGGTGATTAAGGAAGTTAATTAGCCCCAATTATCTTTCTAAGGAACTGTGTCTCTTCTTGACTTGGTATTTCCTGGAATTCCTTAACCTGCTCTGGGGATAACTGGGAGGCTACAACAGAGCCATTGCTAACCAGATTTCAACTATGATGGCAAAGATAGAACACTGGGTCAGCACTGGTGGCCAATGAGAGATGCCATGTTTTCCTCCACAGGACGTGCCACTGTTTCCGTTTTTCCTTTCTGTCTATGACAAAGCGATTTATGTTATACTGAATTGGGGTGCAAGTTCAGATGTAGCTGTAATAATTATTTGTATTAGTGATCTTTTCTCTTGGAAGCTGGAGAGGGGCGTAGTTTCTCCCTGGATACCTTGTGGATCTTGGAACTCTTCCTCCCAGTCACAGAGGAGAAATTGGGACTGAATGACACAACTATCAGTGCTTCCTGTGAGCCGCAGGGTTTCTTCCATTCATAATGGTGAAATCCTGACTGCGGGAGACTGACCATCACTGTTAATCTCAGTGGTTTTGTATTACCCCTTTCGTCATGCCTTTTCTCCTCACTTCATGCAATTCATACTTTATTTATTTGGTCCTCAGGTGTATAGAGTTAATATTGGCATTCTCAATCCATGACACACTATTGACACAGTTCCCTCTCATTTTATTTTCATTTTCTCTTTTATGCCTTAGCCTCACTCCCATTCTTTATCCATGGCTAGATACCGCCCTAGGTACCCTCTGTAATGTATCAGATACACATCCTTGGCTATGTGTGGATTTTTAGAAAATATAGTGTGTGTGTATATTTTTTAAGTTGGCATACAGGGTTTTGCACTATAGCTTTTATTCTGATTTTTTTTTCATTCAGCGCTTTTTGAGATGCAGTCATGTTCTGTCATGTTGAGCATCTAGATCATTGCTTCTAATCCAGGAGAGTATTCCACATTCTGGGTCTACATATTAGGTCTCTGTTTTTCTAATCTCAGCCTTCTTCCAAATTCCTGTTTCCATGAACAGAATTCTGATGAACATCTTTGATTATTTTTGAATGTCTTTAGGGAATCACCTCTCCTAAAGGAGAGGGGGTGTTGGGATTTCAAGAACGCACACATTTATCTTCATTATCTACAACCAGATTTATTTCCAAGATGGCCGAATAGGCTCAGAATTCCAGTAGCACCACATGAAACTTCACTTTTCTGTACATTCTTGCCAATACTTGGTATCATCCGACTTTCTTACTAATGCGATGAGCAAAAAGTGGCATTTTCTTTTTACTTGCATTTAAATCTCTAATTATTAGTAATGTTAGCTTTTTGGGTGTTTCCTTTTGTGATTTATCTATTCATATATATATATACATATATGTATATATATGTTTTGCTCATTATTTGTTTTTATTGGTGTTTTTATCCTCTCTATCAAACTTTTGTATTTTGTGGGGGAAAATGTATAATTGATAAGTAATGATGAATCAGTTATCTTATTTTAGTGTGCCTGTATCTCTACCTATCTTTTCATTTGCTGACCATGGCTTCCCATCAACCCTTCTAATCATTGAGTTGATATAATGCCAGCTAAAATGGTCTGGCATATCTGTTGGTCTATATGGCCAGATCCTAGTAAGCATAGTGTTCCCCTTAGCCTTCTTGAATATCTGAGGATAGAACAACATTGATGACACACCTCAGAACTCCTGGGAATCTACCTCATAGGAATTCTTCTGGTTATCATTGAACAAAATCTTCCTAAAACCTATAGTATTCTTTCCCTGGACTTAGGGATCTTTAGGGCTGACCATCGGACCAATCAATGAAGTGGTACTACTATATAAGGGAAGGGCCCTATAAATTTCTATATAAAGTAAGTGACCCCATCAGAATTCGATGTATGTACCCTTCTTTGTTTTTCTTTTAAAAGCATTTATTTAAGAATATTTATTAAGAAGAATCAGTTGTGAATTCTCATGTAAAGTCTAGGTATCATTCCAATTCCCACCTTTGGAAGTAGCATTTCTTCCAATGATGCTGCACTTTTTCAAAATACTTGTTCAAAATACTTCACATTTTGTAGTTATAAAAAATACAAGTGATTCTAACCTAGGCCACCACAGTTTGGAGCTAGGAATTCTGAACGATGTTTCAAGAGAGCTGAGTTAAGGTGCAGCTTTATCATATGTGGGTGCCGTTGTGAAGATATTTAATCTCTGAATCTCTGTTCTCTCAGGTAATAGTGATTCTTCACTCACAGAATTGTCAAGGAAGGTAAACAAGACAACATATGACAAAGTCATAACCCAGTGACAGACACATAATTAATACTTTCAAATATTACTTCCACTGGAATCTAAATTTGTTTAAAAATCATAATGAACTCCATAGAGAGGGCCTTGTCTAGGTTCTAGAATGTAGAGAGGCAGAATGCACTTGAGTATCACGGAGTTTTGTTCTTAATATTTACCTGTGTCTTAGTGAGACTCCCCAGTTGCCTCCTTTTTCTGTGACAGAGGCAAGTTTATCCTGTTTCCACTCAAGTAACCTGGCAGTGCCATCTCTCTGTGGGGCTAACAACAGTACTAACTTAGGGTGATTATGGAGTGACCTGAGAGTTTCCAGAAAGCTCTCTATTTCTGCCTGAAGTTAAGTCCACCCGGTATAACATTCCCTGATGGTGGCACCTATGGCTAATAGAAAATGAAAGGTCCAGCAAGGATTCTAGGGACAGATTTGTACCCTGCCTTTATCATCCTGATAAAGCAGTTGTTTTTGAAAACTACCTTGTCAATGATAGTTCTCTTACATCTAAGTGCTTCCGTGGTCACATTCATCTTTTGGGTTCCAAGAACACAATGGAATAGATCCAGGTTCAAATTTGCATTCTCATTTTTGTAGCCACATGACTTGAGCAAGTCATTTCATCTCTTTGAGCCTACAAAGATACCTTTGCTGGGCTCTTATAAGGATTAAATGAGGTGATGCATGAAATCTTGAGCCCTTTGCCAGGCATATTGTAGGTTTTTAGGAAATTTTATTTCCTTTCTGATTCACTCACCCATAAGAAAAATTAGATTGCTCTGTGAGTTGAAAGCCATGTGTGCTGGTGTCTGATTCTAAATTGGGTATTCTTCTCATATTCCTATCAGGTACTCTGAAGTGCATTCTTATTTTGACAGATGCTAGACTCTGGATTTACAAAGCTCACTCTGTGACAGGGTTGTGTATGCAAATGAAGCCTTCCCATGAGAGCTGCTGAATATCAGGAAGACAGCATTTCTCCTAGAGACTACTGATGCATTCTCTTTTGCCATCGTTGCTCAAGCTTTCAGGAGCACCTTTGAAAATTTTTAAATGAAAATCCTTCAAGGGCCTGCCATGGCTGGACTCCCTCTTTTTCACTGCTGCTTGAGAAAAATGATTGGAGGAATGGACCAGTGAGATGTTGGGACTCACTCACAGCCTCTGAGATGTTGACCTAAGCTAGGGTTCTAAGGCCATGGGATCAGAGCACACAGTTTTGAGGGAGGAGAATAAATCAGCAATCAGGGGGAGAGGACAGGGATAACCCTCTTATTAGGGATGGTGTCGGTACTGTCGGTGGTGAGGTGTTACTACTCTGTGGGTAGTGAGAGGCCTCTTCTGCTCAACTTGCCTGCAGTCCATTTGCCAGGCCAGACATCCAGAGCAAGAGCACAGCTCAGCAGTGAAGAAGTGGAAGACAGGGCCTGTTTCAGGGAATATGGTACATAAGATTTTGCTGTGCAGCAGAAGTCTTACTCACTCAGGACTGCAGAAGGAAGACATTTGTTCAGAGACGGCAAAACCAGAGGCTAGGACACTGAGGGACTCTGTAGTCTACTTACAAATTTCCTTTGCATCTCTTACCAGACATCTAGCCTCTCTTTTCTAGCTTTGACCTAGGCATTGCCCTTAGCTACTCTAAAACTATGAATGAGGTATGAATATCAGAAGCTTAGAATAATAATATTATTATTGCTATTAATAAAAAATCCAATACAGGCTGTATTGTGTATGAGTAGATCTTAATGGTTTAAAGGAATCAGGCAGAACTGTACAACTTGCTTAATTATGTATTGGCTAGTGTGGTAGTTAGCTATTTTCATGTAACAACTATGAACATCTCAGTTATTTACAATAAGCATTTATTTAGCTCATATGTCTGCTGGTTCATTGGGAGTCTCTGCTTCAAGCCGAGAGTCTGGCTGGCTCAGATATGCTCCATGGGTTTCATTCTGAGGTTCAGGATAATGGGACAGAAAATGCCTGAAGAAAATTCTTCTGAAGGCAATGGCAGGGGCACAAAAGAGTAAATAGAAATACATGAGGCCATTAAAGGCCTAGGCTTAGAACTGGCACTCCTGCCCACTTATAATTAATTGGCTAAAGAAAGTCACATGGTTAAGCCCAAAGGCAAGGGTTAGGGAACTGTACCCCACCAGTAGAGGCAGGAGGAAATTTCTTTTTCCAAGGGCTCCCTACGTGGTTCTCTGATACAGGGAAGGGTGAAGGACTGGAGCCAGTAATCCCAGACAGGAATTAATAGGGAGACCTGAACTTAGGAAAATTCTATTTTATTAAGTGTAATTCCTACTTACTTACTTTTCAAGTCACTTTGTGGTTTGTGATACTGGATTAATGGCTAATGTTTCCCTCAAATGTACACATGCCAAGCACAGTGAGATATGAAATATCTTTCCATGTGTTATTTCTCTGTTCCAGTTAACGTTAATGAAGGTAAGCCAAGAACTGAAACTAAGATGTGAAGTTCGCAGAGTTTGACTTAAAATGTTTTGCTGAAGAGTAACATATATTTCAAAAAGTGCACAGATCATGAGGATATAGCTTAAGGAGCTTTTACAAACTGAACCCAACAGTGTAATCAGTACCTAGATCAACTGACAAATATAACCAGTGTCCTTGGAGTTCACTTTATGCCCTCTTTCAGTCATTATCTCTCAAGAGTAGCCACTGTCTCTATTTGTAATGCTATTGATGAAATTTAGAACTTTATATAAATGGATTGAATTATAGACCAGATTCTGTCTTTTGAGTCTCCAGCCTCTCTTGATATGTCTCTTCACATGGCTTTCCAAGTTTATTTATTTGTTTGTTTGTTTATAAAAATATTGAATTATAATTGACATACGATATTATGTTAGTTTCAGGGATACACGGTGATTCAAAGCTTTTAATATATCATGAAATGATTGCCTTGTTAGGTCTAGTTCCCCTCTGTCACAAGAACCTCTACTTTCCACCTCTTCCTGGTTAAGGGAATTTATAGTTCGTTGGCATTTTGATTGATAGTAACACTGATGTGCAGGCATTTAAAATTATTTTGTCTCTGAATACCAGTGGGAGATATGTGCCCTGCTATAGATTTTGTGGGCAGCCATGTGCAGGTGGGTGCAATTGTTCAGATCTTCTACATTTTGACTGATTTTTCTACCTAGTTATTCTATTGTTTCTGAGAGAGATATGTTAAAATCTCCAACCAGAACTGTGGATTTCTCTCTCTCTCTCTAGTTCTGTCAATATTTGTCTCATACACTTTGAATTTTTATTATTAGGTGTATATACACTTACAATTGTTTTATCTTCCTGACATACTGATCCTTTTATTACTTGTATTAAAGAGTCTCTGTCTCTAACCCATTAACCTATGTGAAAGAACCGAGCTTATCATCAGCAGGCCTCAAAGAGGGCAGAGTAGGGTAAGAAGTGGGGCTGGGGCTTGAGGAGGAGACGGAGAATGCACAGCAGGGTCCCTACCATGCTCCAGGAAGGAGAGCGTAGAGAATAACATTTCGGAACCCAGCTTCTGCAGCCAAACTGCCCAGGTTCAGACCATGCCTCTGCCCCTTGGCATCTGTGTAACTAGTTAATTGTCCAGTGCCTCTGTGCCTCTTCTACAAAATGAACTTGAAAGTAGTCTGTCTCGTGGGGCTGTTTTGGGAAGATTAAATGACTACATGTAAGTCACTCAGAAGGTGCTGGGCACATCGTAACATGGAGAAGATGCTCTTATTTCTATAGTCCAGTGGTCTGGAAATCTTGCCTTTTTAAGCTCTGTAGCGTTTGGGACATCTTACTTTGTGTTTCAGTAACTTTAAAGCAAATATACAGGATAGGACTTCCCAGGATGCTGGTGTGTGAGTGGAGGAGAGACAACATCAGCCCAGAGGTCAGTGACTGGCAGGGCCATGGGGGTCCAGCCAGAAGCCAGAGGCACTCTTTGCTGGGAGAGAGATCAGGGATACAGACTGTATTTTTCTGAGAACATATGTGGGAGCACAAATAATGACACTAACCTAACAATTCCACAGGCTTTGCTGCTAAGTCTGGATGTTAGAAAACCAACAAAGTGAAGAGAAAGACTGAAAAAGTCTTTTTTTTTTGTTTGTTCACAAATATTTACCATCATTCATAATACTAGTTATCACTTGAGTGTAATTATCAAGCAGCATAACATGAACATGTTTAGCATTCCATGGGATATTTTATGAGGGCTAGAAACCCAGCTCGTTTTTTTGCATGATTTTCAAACGTTGTTGTCCACATAGGATGACAATCAGTAGAAACTTCAGTAAAAAGTAAAATAGATGTGGGTACTGATTACTACTTCCATTGCTAAGTGAGTGGGTAACTTAGGGTTCTCAGTAAACAAGTGTATGACATTTCTCTCTACACGTATTGCAGAAGCACTTTAAGATCCTTGGAGGTGAGTTCCTTCTTCTTCTTCTTCTTCTTCTTCTTCTTCTTCTTCTTCTTCTTCTGCTTCTGCTTCTGCTTCTGCTTCTTCTTCTTCTTCTTCTGCTTCTTCTGCTTCTTCTTCTTCTTCTGCTTCTGCTTCTTCTTCTGCTTCTGCTTCTTCTTCTGCTTCTGCTTCTGCTTCTTCTTCTGCTTCTGCTTCTTCTGCTTCTTCTTCTTCTGCTTCTTCTTCTGCTTCTGCTTCTGCTTCTGCTTCTTCTGCTTCTTCTTCTTCTTCCTTTTTTTTTTTTTTTTACTAATGAATAAGTTTGGAGTTCCAAAGAATGATTATTGACAGGAGGAGGAGGGAGAAGACACTGGGTGCAGCACAGAGCTCAGTAAATATCCATAGGGTAATAGATTGAGCAGCCAGGCAATTTGCTGCCTTTAAAATGCCATTAGCCTTTTCTACTTATGTCAGAATGATGATGCATCGGTAAACATCAGTCCCTCTGTGTCATCTCTCTAGAATCTCCTTATCATTTTTACTTGTCTTCACTGTCTTCCCAGTAAAGGGCTCCCATGAACTGATATGGCTTGTAAGTCCCAATATCCCTTAGATAGCTTCTTTTGTCAATTAGGAATATGTTTAGTTGAAAATAAAAGAAAGGCCAACTGAGAGAAGTTTCAACAAGGGGTTTACTTTTCTCACTCAATGAAAAGCAGAGAGGCGGCCTGGTGCCACTGCCCAGAGATGTCCCTGGGCACTCAGGCTGTTTTCCTATTCTCCATCCTTATTGGGTCAGGCTTTAGCCTCGTATTTGTTAACTCATGGTCAGAGGTGGCTCAGCAGCTAGATTTCTAGACCTTATGATGGCAAGAAGAAAGGTAAACGGGGGAGGGAGATCTTTTTTATCCAGGCTTAACTCTTATCCGGGGACTTTCCAAATTGCTTTAGGGTCTTTCGGCCATATTTCATTGGTCAGACATATGCTTTCGGACTACCATGGTGTGTAAAGGAGGTTGAGAAGTCACATATTTTTAAATGACACCCTGAACAAATCAGGTTAGTAAGGAAGAGGTATGTGTGTGAGTGGGGTGCAAGGGGGAGGAGTGTGTATTTGGGAGGGGGAGGAATGGCCCTTGGGTAGACAATTAACAGGGTCCATGACAGGAATTCATTTGTCGTGTAGTTTCAGTAATAGGTGCTCCATTCTCACCCTTGACATATCCGGGAGACTGCCTTGCTTTGTGCTCAAAGAGACGTGACTAAGGCAGAGTCTAAAAGCTAGTGGGGAGCTTTACCAAAGAGTCCTTGGAGGTAAGCTCACCTTTCTGCTTCTCTTTCATCTGTCTTAAAGAATAAGAGACTTCCTAAGAACAAGATGTTCGTCTTTTTTGCAGGAAGGGTCTGAGACAGTAATTGGAGTACATGTTGCACCTTGCAGGTGAGAACCACCCCTCCTGTTGTTGCTGTGGGAAACAATACAGAGGATCAGCATACTGTTTGCTGGGACTCCCCCTCTGCCCTAAGAGTATCTGGAATTCTTTCCCCTTATGTCCTAAGAGCATACCACGCCTCTTGCTGATCCAGTAAACCAGAGTAAAGCCACTGAAATGGTGACATCATAATATCATCCCCTTGCATTTGAAGAGCCTCTGCATCCCATAGCCTTTTCTGCGTACATCACTTTAGTTGGAGTTTCACAAGTACTCGGTCTGGTGCAGCAGTAGGAGGACAAATTTCATTATTTTCTTTGTAGATAAGCAGTCTTAATGAAAGGCAAAGACTTGGGTGAGGCCATCTAACCAATATTTGCCCAACTTCTGACCCTAATCCATTAAGTGAGGAAACCCACTTAAGGAACCAGCTCCTGCTCCATTTAAAAAGCCACAAATGCTGGCTGACATTTTTGGTGACTGGATGCCCACTTCCTGCTTTATTATCTTTTATCCCTGGATCCCGATTTTTGACTTTGCATATCTTCTTAATTTGACCATATTTGGGACCGTTTTCATCTTTCTCTCTTGTACCTAGTTCCAACATAGTTGTCAGTTTGATGTGCCCCGTTGGACTTCTTGCTCTAAGCGACCCTGCCCACTCATGGCACCTCACGCCAGGCCACTTTGGGCCACTTATTATGGGGAACAAGTCATTCTGTCTCCTTTGTGCCAACTTGCCTCTTCATCCTTGTGCCATCTTACAAACCACAATGTAATCCTGTTTGGAACGAAACCATAACCAGAATACAACATCCCTCCGAACTTTTAATTATCTGGGACAAAGACAAACTCACCAGGCTGGCATCACCTCTTACATTCAGCTCATTACTGGTCCCCCTGCAGCATTTCTCCCAATTCCGTGTCAGGAAGTCAGATTCCTGCTCTTGCTTTTTCTCTACAGTCCCACCAATAGCTTTCTCCCCTTTAAGATCCACCTAGGGGTTCCTAAGGTTTACACGCTTTGTGTTCCCTGTTCTCCATCCCTTTCCCATCTGGAACACTTGTGTAGCCATTTGAGTTCTCTTCTCCCACCCTTCACTGCCAGGGCCCTGGCTGATGAGTGTTGTAGTTAATATTTTCAGGCTACCTATTTTATATCCCTGTCTTCTGTGCTCTTGTCACTGGCAAGAACATTCCCAGTCCCTCGTATTCTAATTTTTAGTATCTCTATTTTGCCTCTTCCAAAAAAACTGTATTGTGATGAGGTGGGAAACCTCGAAAGGGAACAATTCCGGATGACAGCAGACCCTCATTGTATCTGCATTCTTGATTCCATCTCTGCCTGCCAGCTGTTGCCACAATTTCCTTGTGGACCGCAGCTTCCTTAACAGGGGCCTCTATGCCCTATTTCTGGAAGTGGTTACTACTGGCATCTCTCAGTTATTCTCTGACTGATAACAATGAATTAAGAACAGGTGGCCAGCTTCCTTGGCCCAGAGCCAGGAAGTAGAAAGGTTAAATAAAAAATTGGAATCCTTTTTCTGAATTTGAAAATGAAAACCATCTCAGGTGGCACGTTGGGCCTTGGAAGAGAAAAATGCTGTGTTGTATCTAATGGTTAATGTGAAGTAGAGCAAAAGAATTGGAGGCCCAATAGAAGATGCATAAACTAGATTTGGGCAACTTCTGTGTGATTCAGAACCAATTAGTGTGCCTTTCTGAGTCTTGCAATTGGGCTAGTTCTCAGTCTCTCTCCAGCTTTAAAATCCTACAAAGGGAGCAACGAAAGGTTTCCGTCTTTAGGGCATCAGCTGTACCTGAGTATTATTCTTTAAGTCTTATTCTCAAAATGTATTTTTTTTTTAATTTTTTTTTTTATTTATTTGATAGACAGAGATCACAAGTAGGCAGAGAGGCAGAGAGAGAGAGGAGGAAGCAGGCTGTCCGCAGAGCAGAGAGCCCGATGTGGGGCTCGATCCCAGAACCCTGGGATCATGACCCGAGCCGAAGGCAGCAGCTTTAACCCACTGAGCCACCCAGGCGCCCCTCAAAATGTATTTTTAAGTAGGAATCATTTTCCCAGGCTGATCCCGGGTTCTAAGCTACAGGCTATCCAGTGTGTGCACTCTTTTTATGAAGAGTCTGCCTGTTTAACCCCTTTCTCTTTTAAACACTAGGCTCGTGTTCTCCCTTTTTTTGTGAATTGGTCTGGTTCTCGAATTTGTGCAATAGAATCACCTGGGAGCCTATTAAAACAATAGATTCCTGGGCTCTACCCCCAACATTTTGTTTCTTTCTTTTTTTTTTTTTTTTTTAAGATTTTATTTATTTGACAGAGATCACAAGTAGGCAGAGAGGTGGCGGAGGCAGTGGGGTGGTGGTGGTGGGAAACAGGCTCCCCCCTGAGCAGAGAGCCCGATGCAGGCTCAATCCACTTGAGCCTAAGGCAGAGGCTTTAACCTACTGAGCCACCCAGGTGCCCCTGTTTCTTTTGTTTTTTTAGGAAGATCTGGGGTGAGGCCTGAGGATCTGCATTTTTAATAAACTGGTCATGTTGATGCTGAAAGTGCAGGGCATATTTCCAGAACCTGGAAGTGGAATGAGCAGACATTTGACACACAGGCATGAGCTCAAATTCTGACTCTTGTCATTTACTGTTTATGTGACTTTGGGCAAGTTATTTCCCCAGTGTAAAACTTGGTTTCCTCACCCACAGCCAGGACAAAAATACTTGTATTCTCTGTGGTTGCTGTGAGATTTAACTTTTGCTGTCTACTAATCTCTGGTATATTGTCAAAATTCATTTCTTATTCCTTGTTATTTTCCACCTCTATTTGAAATCTTTCGGGAAAATAATCAAATCATGGATTATCTTATAGATAGTGACCATAATCTCACAAGCAGAATTGAGGAAAAGTAACTCCTGTTCTTACAGCCTTCTGGAAGGACATAATTTTAGTGAGTTTAATAAAAACTTTTTGGAACACTCAAGGAAGTATTTCATAGGAATCTTCCCATTGAAAACTCTCAAATATTTTTCAGTGAAAGTGCATTTGGCTGATACATTAGCCTCTGTTATACAACCAGAATCCCAAGACAATCAGACCAGGACTAAAATGAAGCATAAAATCTTGAGAAAATGGATAATTGTCATTCCTTTCCATTTCTTCTTAACTTAAACATGTAGGGATTATGTGTCTGAGTGGGTGACTAAGATTTTTTGGTTCCTATTATTGGAAAAATGACCTGTTCTCCCAGCCCGGTCATGTAACAAGTCACGGGGATGTGACAGCAAGGACTTCTGGATTAGACAAATACAGAAATCATTAGGAAAGTTGGGAACTATTACAGATAGTATTAATTATTAAGGGGAAGTGTTCAAAGATTCCTTCAATTCAAGTCACAAACTCAAATATCTGAAGTTGTTCAGACCTGAGACTTTGTTATGATTTATTTCATTGGACCACTTTAAATTACATTTCACTCAGATTCACTTTTTAAAATTTTTTTTAAATTTTTATTTAAACATATAATGTAACCCCACCACCCTCTCCCAATCAGATTCACTTTTATTTATTTTTTTATATTGAAACCATATGGAAAGAAACCAGTTTATGGGAGTTGTGACAACATCGACTCCATCTTTGGGACATTATCTTGTTTATGCCCATGCAGTAGCCTCCCTTGGAGTGACGTGTTCCAGACCTCACAGAGGTTAGTGTATTCCCTGACCAGAATGTGGGAAGGCTTGTTCTGACACACAGAAGGTTCCACTTTAGCTAACTGGTAGAACTGACTGGTGCACAGATGGCACCACTTTAGATAACTGCCCTTTGACCTCACCACAATGCCCCTCATTGTATAAAAGCTGTGGGTTAAAGACCAGACTTTCCAGTGACAAATAGTTGTGTACTTCCTGGATCATTGTCTCCCTGATTTGCCCTTGTCAGTAAGTTACCCTGAATAAGACTGTAAATGGTATGGGGCGGCTTGGGTCACTTTTTGGTCTCAAGGTACCTTCTGAGTGTGGAGAATATCTTACTGTCTTCCACCTTCTAACATATTCCAACAAGGAAATAAGCTCCCTCTTATTGTCTTCAAACACATGCCACCCTCTTTTTAAATCTTTCAACTTATTTTATTTTATTTTTTTTATTTAAGCTTTTTTTATTTAAACATATAATGTAACCCCACTACCCTCTCCCAACCCCTCTCCCCCCCACCCCCCTCAGTTTGTTTTATGACATAAAGAGTCTCTTTTGGTGTGTCTCCCTCCCGATCCCATCTTGTTTCATTTTTACTTTTCCTACCACCTTAACCCCCACCCCTGTTGTATCTCCACTTCCTCATATCAGGGAGATCATGTGATAGTTGTCTTTCTCCAGTTGACTTATTTCGCTAAGCATAATACGCTCTAGTTCCATCCATGTCGTCGCAAATGGTAAGATTTCATTTCTTTTGATGGCTGCATAGTATTCCATCGTATATATATACCACATCTTCTTTATCCATTCATCTGTTGATGGACATCTAGGTTCTTTCCATAACTTGGCTATTGTGGACATTGCTGCTATAAACATTTGGGTACACGTGCCCCTTTGGATCACTACGTTTGTATCTTTAGGGTAAATACCCAGTAGTGCAATTGCTGGGTCATAAGGTAGCTCTATTTTCAATTTTTTGAGGAACCTCCATGCTGTTTTCCAGAGTGGTTGCACCAGCTTGCATTCCCACCAACAGTGTAGGAGGGTTCCCCTTTCTCCACATCCTCGCCAGCATCTGTCATTTCCTGACTTGTTCATTTTAGCCATTCTGACTGGTGTGAGGTGGTATCTCATTGTGGTTTTGATTTGTATTTCCCTGATGCCCAGTGATGTGGAGCACTTTTTCATGTGTCTGTTGGCCATCTGGATGTCTTCTTTGCAGAAATGTCTGTTCATGTCCTCTGCCCATTTCTTGATTGGATTATTTGTTCTTTGGGTGTTGAGTTTGCTAAGCTCTTTGTAGATTTTGGATACTAGCCCTTTATCTGATATGTCGTTTGCAAATATCTTCTCCCATTCTGTCAGTTGTCTTTTGGTTTTGTGGACTGTTTCCTTTGCTGTGCAAAAGCTTTTGATCTTGATGAAGTCCCAATAGTTCATTTTTTCCCTTGCTTCCCTTGCCTTTGGCGTTGTTCCTAGGAAGAAGTCAAACTATCACTCTTTGCAGATGATATGATACTATATGTGGAAAACCCAAAAGGCTCCACTCCAAAACTGCTAGAGCTTGTACAGGAATTCAGTAAAGTGTCAGGATATAAAATCAATGCACAGAAATCAGTTACATTTCTTTACACCAACAACAGGACAGAAAGAAAGAGAAATTAAGGAGTCAATTCCATTTACAATTACACCCAAAGCCATAAGATACCTAGGAATAAACCTAACCAAAGAGGCAAAGAATCTATACTCAGAAAACTATAAAGTACTCATGAAAGAAATTGTGGAAGACAAAAAGAAATGGAAAAATGTTCCATGCTCATGGATTGGAAGAATAAATATTGTGAAATTGTCTATGCTACCTAAAGCTATCTACACATTTAATGCAATGCCTATCAAAATCCCATCCAATTTTTTTCAAAGACATGGAACAAATAACCCTAAAATTTATATGGAACCAGAAAAGACCTCGAATAGCCAAAGGAGTATTGAAAAAGAAAACCAATGTTGGTGGCATCATAATTCCAGACTTCAAGTTCTATTACAAAGCTGTCATCCTCAAGACAGTATGGTACTGGCACAAAAACAGACACATAGATCAATGGAACAGAATAGAGAGTCCAGAAATAGACCCTCAAATCTATGATCAACTAATCTTCGACAAAGCAGGAAAGAATATCCAATGGAAAAAAGACAGCCCCTTCAACAAATGGTGTTGGGAAAATTGGACAGCCACATGCAGAAAAATGAAAT
>ML108587.1:0-38689 GCA_003697995.1 Taxidea taxus jeffersonii
GAGAGAGAGAGAGAGAGAGAGAGAGAGAAAGGATTGGAGAGAGAGAAAGACAGAGTGCAATGTTCATGAAAACAGAGAATAATGGCATTCCAAATGCCCAGAATAAGCATTTAGTTTTATCTGTGGCTTCTAGATTACCCATTACTTTTCCGTCCCCTGGTGGTAGAAGCAATACTGTGTATTGGGTATCATGATACCCAACATGGGGCTTGAACTCATGACCCTGAAATCAAGACCTGAGCTGAGACAAAGAGTCAGATAATTAGTCCTAGTGAGTGACCCAGGTACCCTTGTGTAATACATTCTTGAGGTATTCGAATCCACCACAAAAAGTCTGTTCTGCATGGTCAGGGCCCACGCAATAAAAAATTGACAGAATTTAACATCCAAAACTTGTGAATTAGCTGTTGTTCACACTTTCTCTAGCTATGCAGGCATCACTCCAGTGACATTTGGATTTGAGTTCTTCAGCTAGTCAAGCAATCAAAAAGCCTTGTAGCCACTGTAGAAAACAGTATGAAAATTCCTCAAAAAAGTAAAAATAAAAAATATCATATGATCTATCATTTCCACTACTGGATATTCACTTGAATAAAACAAAAGCACTAATTTGAAAAGATATGTGCACCCTTATGTTTACTGTAACATTACTGACAATAGCCAAGATATGGAAACAACCCAAATTTCCATGAACAGATGAATGATATAGAAGATGCAATATTTATATACAATGGAACATTACTCAGCCATCAAAAATAATGAAATCTTGCCATTGTGACAACATGGATGGAATTAGAGGGAATTATGCTAGGTGAAATAAGACAAAAAAAGACAAATACCATATGATTTCACTCACGTGGAATTTAAGAAACAAAACAAATCTAAAAAGATAGAAATATGTCCATAAATACAGAAAGCAAACCAATGATTGCCAGAAGGAAGGGGGATGGTGGAAGGGCAAAATGGGTGAGGGGGAGTGGGAGATATAAGCTTTCAGTTATGGACTGAGTAAGTCACAGGGATGAAAAGTACAGCATAAAGAATATAGTCAATAGCATTACAATAATTTGCGGTGACAAATGGTAGCTATGCTTGTGGCCATCCTAGCAAAATATACAGAGTTGTAGAATGGTGTACATCACCCAGGCCACCCAGGCCCTGTTGCCTTGAGGAACAGTGAGGGCCCAGGCCCTTCTTGCTCACCACTGGCCCTGTGCACAGTGGGAGTGCACTCCATCTTGACAAATAAATGGTGGTCATCCCATGACAACTGCCCTATACAGCCTTTCTTCTCTGCTTTAGGGATCTGAGCTGAAATCCTTTTCTAAGACTATCTGGGATTGCTTCTGTCAGAGTGGCAGCAGGCTGAGGGAATTTTCCCCCTGGATTCTTCCCAGTCTCACTTACTTCTCCTGTGCCCAGCCTGCCAAGATCATGGTTGAGGAAAGAGATGATTGATTTCCAAACCCATGTCTTTAGTGCTAGAGTCTGACTTCCCAAGGTCTTGAGATATTCTAAGGGTTCAATAGAGCTTACTGATAAATTCCATGTTGAGACTTAAGAAACACCACCCTCAACACTAACTTGTTTATGTTCATTTCTTTCAGCCAAGGTCTTAGGATACTGGGTAGCAAGTGCCACTGCTTACCTTTGAATTTTGAAACTATTTCATACTTCCAAGAGTATATCTTGCCCTAGTATTCAGAGCCCAACTCCATGGAGTACCCAA
The DNA here is from genome assembly GCA_003697995.1 of Taxidea taxus jeffersonii. NCBI lineage: Eukaryota > Metazoa > Chordata > Mammalia > Carnivora > Mustelidae > Taxidea > Taxidea taxus. Next base: position 1,730 of record ML108587.1, read on the forward strand.
CAATTGTGGAACACTCATTCTGTGCCAAATATTACACCTGTGCTTTATGTTGTCCATTTTAACCCATTTTAATATGCAGGGTAGTGTTGTTATTCTCCTTAGTAGACAAGGAAATTGGGGCTCAAAGACTTTAAGTACCCAAGGGCAGCCACTGGTAAAGGTCAGAGCCCCCCTCTAAATACTTCTTGGGGATGTTTCAAAAATATATTCCAACCATTGCCAAATATGGAGGGCATCCAGGTTTATGCCTTGTACCATCCCTCTGTGTCTGGGAATCCCTAGCAGGAGTGGGGAGAAAGAATTGGGATGGGGCCCTGGGAGCTCAGAATCCAAGACCAGCCCAAGTGACTCCTCCAGGATTTCATTCTAATTTAGTTCTTGAGTCCCCCACCCAGTCCACCTTATGATTATCACTTCCCTGGGAACCTCAGAGTCTGTTTGATTTATACATATGTAGAGAGATGAGAGATAAGTACTGTCTACAGTAACCACCCAGTTCCTTTAATGGAACCTAATGGTTTTCTCAATAGAAGACAGAACAGGAGACTACATCACCCCCCACATTTATTGCCTAAATCACAATAGGCACAAAATCAAAGCCATTTGCCCTGTCTTTCTACCAGTTCAGGTAGAATGTGACTCTGAGCCTGGGTTAAGTCAAAGTCATGCATGTTTAATGGGCCTTCCAGACAGCCATCCTTAGTTGTTAAGTTGTTAGTTAGTTGTCACCTCCTTAGTTGTTAAGTTTCCCTTAAGACAATGCTGTCTATGTACCCCACCCAGGGCACCCCCTCCCCTCTGCCAAACAGAACTTCCTGGAACCCTGCCCTTACACTCCCACAACCTGAATGCCTGTTTGGGACCATCCCAGATGCCAAGATTCTAAGTCAAAATTCATGAGTGGGTTTGGAAATCCAAGGCAGCCAGCCTCGTAAAGTGATGGGGAGGTGGGGCCAAGGCCAGAGTGAAGGTACCATCACCCCCAAGTCCTGCTATGCCATGGGAGAAGCTGCCAGCCCTGGGAGCGTGAGTAAAACCTGAAATTTGAGGAAGGACAGGTGGGTCCTATTGTGACTAGGGACTAATTACAACACTCCAATCCTAGGCCACCTCATGGCCTTAGGCAAGGATGTGAGATGTATAAAATGTGGGCAGACTCAGAGCATCCCAAATCCCTAGGTATCTCCACACTCCAGCTGCTTGCAAACTTGGTAAGTCTGGCAAAGTTGTGCCTCTCTTTGCAGCCTTGTTCTACATGGTCCCAACCTGGCTGGGTGTAGGGCTAGAGCTTTGGGTGGTTGGTCAGAAAGAAAGACCTAGTTTGGGCATTTCTCTTTTCCATACTATTGGGGACCAATCAATAGTGGTTTGCAAGCCATCCAGCCAAGGGTGTGGGGAGCTTGGCTGAGATGGGAGAGGAAAGTCTACCAAAAGACCAGTGTCTTTAGGATCCTGCTGGTGTGTTATGGGTGTTGTATCTTGCCAGATGCTGAGAGGGAACCAGCAGAAGGAGAGGGCACACCAGCCTTGGGTTAGAGGACCTGGCAGAGCTTCCCTTTAAGGAAAAGGCAAATAGGAGGAGGGAAAATAGAGGACTACATTGGGGAACAGGGGTGCAGAGACCCAAAGGAGCACAAAACAGCAGGAAAAAGATGATATAGGGGCAATTGGGGACCACCATTTCTAACTACTATGATGAGTAGCTGGGGACTAATTACTTCCCTCTCTGAGGTTGGTTTTCCTCAACTGTAAAAATCAAGCTAAAAAGACCATTTTGTCTGTCGACTCCTTTCTCCTATAATTATTCTAGAAAAAAGAGATGCTCCTTCCCATTCTTTTAAATTTTTAGAAATTTATTTAATAAATCAAAACCTTTACACTGTGCTCATTGTATGCTAGCTACTCTGTGTGGTTGCATGTGCGCATGCATGCACATACATGTATGTATGCATATTTATATCTATGTATTTTATATACCCATTTAATCTTTACAACAACCCTAAGAGAGGTGTGTACAGAGAGCTAAGTAACTTGATCGAAGTCACACAGCAGATTAGTAGTTTAGCCAAGATTCAGATCCTAGGCAGTCCTCTTCCAGACTCCATAGTCTTTTCATAAAAGTATATTACTTTTTGTTCTTGCTCTCCTTGTCTTTCCTTCTCTCTCTCTCCCTTCTCCCTACTTCTCCCCTTCCTTCCTTACCTCATTCCTTCTGTGTTGCTCTGTCTCGAAATGAATTGAGATGACTTATAAACTTTTAGCCACAACTTATACTCAACACACATGTACACACACATGCATGCATATTTATACACAGACATGTACATCTTAAGATGTGAAGCCATCAGGGCAAAGTAGAAGCAGAGAAGGATATGAATGTGGCCGACCCTGTCCTCCAGCCCAGAGTGTCTCTTTGGTGAAGCCATTCCTCACTTCTTTGTCTTTCTGTTTCCAGTTGTGTGCCAACCCAGAATGTCTCAGCAGAAGCAGAAGCAGTGTTCTCCACCCCAGCAATGCTGCCCTCCACCCCAGCAGTGCTGCCCCCCACCCCAGCAGTGCTGTCCCCCACCCCAGCAGTGCTGCCCCCTACCCCAGCAAACCAAGCAGCCATGTCAGCCTCCACCCAAGTGCAAGGAGCCCTGTGCCCCCAAGGGCCAACAGAAATGTCCACCCCCTCAACAGTGCCAGAAGTCCAAGCAGAAGTAAGACCTCAACATGTGACCAGAGGCTGAGCCTCCTGGGAAGACAGAGAGCATGAATTTCACTGCCCCTCTCTCACACAGCCATTGGTCAACTCCACTCACCCCAGCTTTGACTGCAGCCACTGTTCAGGAAAAAACAGCACCAAGAAGGCGGCTTCTTCAAGCTCTACCTCTTACTAATTAGCAACTGCAATTTGCACCTCAGACAAGGATCTGATTCTCAACTATCTACTCATCCCTACTGACATGTATTTACATCACTATGTCTGCTTCTGGGAAGCTTGAGCAGCATGCTGAACACCTTTCTTACCACCCTCCCTTCCTGCTCCTGTTCCAAACAATTAAATGGAGTTCCTCTCACACTCCTGCCTCAGTCTGGTTCTTCTGTTGTTGGACAATGTTACATTCCTGCAGTTTTGTGTCCCACACCCACTCCAGAGCCCTGAGCTCCAGAGCTAGGCATGTGGGTGCAGGCAGAGGAACAAGCATGGTACAGATGCACTGGTGATCTGTGAGGGGTTGCTGGTGGTCCTGCCAGGGTAAGGAGGAGAGGAGGGTGCTTCTGAAGCATGGAGACACATCCCATACCCAAGGAAAGTGAAAGCACCACTGGAACCAGGGGAGGATGATGCTTATCTGGAGAACATGGCAGAGAGAAAACATCCTTGCAGGCTGAGAAGGAGCAAGGGAATCCCCCAATCAAAAGTTACATGGCAAGGAGGGGTTGAGATACATAAATTGTATTTCAGAGAATAGACTCCAAGTGCTCTAGGTCCAAAGGAATTGAGAATAAGGCCTTAAAACCTCTCCCATTAGAAAAGAGAAGACAAAAATTTCGTAAGCTAACCAAATGTGTCATTAGGATGAGCACTGGGTGTCATATGCAACTGGTAAATTATTGAACACTGCATCTGAAACTAATGATGTACTATATGCTGACTAATTTAATTTAAACTTTAAAAAAAAGGAGACAATCTATACTCAACACATGATATCCACCATCAATATGTGATCAAAATCACAGCACCCATTATTTCTCAGCTGGGGATTTCCCTGAACTATTTCCCCCACAGCCCTCCTACCTGGAATTCTTCAAATTTCTGGACAATTGTGGTAATCAGATAATTCACAGCCACAGGTAATCCAAATACTAGTTCCTATTGTTTCCTGCCACTCCATCCCTCTCCACCAAACGCCTCTCCAAAAAATAGTCCATAGATTGGGGCATTAGAACCTCCTTTCCTATATCTGCCTCCCCTTTCATGCTTCTGGCCTCCAGGGCCATCCCTGAGGGTCATCAGAAGCACCCAAAGGGAAGCAGAAAGGAAAATAATCATGAATTAAAAGTCTGGATTATCCCCAACACATTATTACATACCCTGCAGAACACACAGTTAGCTGAACACTGAAGTCTTGAGCATGGTTTGCCTGATGGCTGGGCTCCTCTTCCTCCATCAGACTCCTTCTGTACCTTTTCAGCTGTCTCCCTTTCTTGTATCCATCCCCCATCCCTCTGTCTCACCCACCCCTCAATCCCTCAGTGTAGCCTTATTACACACCTCCCCTCCTGTCTGTGCAGAAAGTGAGGGGGGACTATAAAAACAGAGAAACCAGCACAGGTTCTGGGTCTCTGGGTCCAACAATCTCTGGGAGAACACCCTTATGAAAAAAAGAACATTTAGACAGGGTGGCATACAATTAAGGGATGACTTGGGAGGTACGTTCGACAAATACCTCACACCTTGGAATTCAGAGGCAGAGAGAGTGAGAACATCTTGAAAATGAGAATGCCTTAACACCCCCACATTCAAGGTTGTCATTTAGCACAATCTCCAAATGTCCTCCTCACCCCCATACATCACCTTCCCCTCTCATGTCTCTCATTTGGGCTTTTACCCCTCTTTCCTTACCACCCCCTCCCCCACTTCGCAGTGCAACATGAGATTGAATTTGGCCTCCCTGGGCATCATTTAATTTTCTCTTTACTAATTGCCATAATTAGCACACATGCACATGTGCCTATGTGTGGACCATCTTGCCGATTTTTCTTTTGTCCCCATCATACTGAATCTGGATTCCAGAACCACCCTTGTGGTTTGTGATTTGCAGTGAGTTATAGAACTTCCCTAGGCTCACTTTTCTCATCTGCATGGTCGGGGAGAAGATTAGCTGCTTCTTGGGTTGGAAGGGGGAGTTGGTCAATGAGAATGTAAATAAGCAGTGAGCAAGTGCTTGATAAGTGTTAGCTATTGCTTTTATCGCTATTCTCCAGTTCTGGCTGAGCATCAAGCCTACATTTCCACACATTGGAAGACGTGGTCTCCAGACCTTTGGTAATACAAAGGTGTAAAAGGGGAAGGGCGAATTTCAGGGTCAAAGACCAATTAAATAGAGCACAGGATCAGAGTGGGTGTTCATAGGGGGACACAAGATTTAGTTCATGGCATAAGGATCCCATTTGGTGGTTGCCCTTTACTCCAGAATCTTCCCTGTTTTAACATTTGCCCACAATGAATCCACTCTTGAAGCAATCCTGGCAGCTTTAGCTTACAGTGATTCTCTACCATTTGGACAGTCAGCCCAATCTCTGTGAGGCAGGCCGTACTCCCTGGAGGCAAGCAGGGAGGCTGAGAAGCTGAAGAAGCATATATGGGAGCAAAGTCCTAAGGGACACAGGTGTGCCACCCTACTGAAGTAGGTATGGCTACTCCCCTCATGGATAAAGGACTGAGCTTCAGAGAAGCTCCCTCCTTGCTTCCAGTAATAACAGCCTGTAGCAGTGGAGCTAAGAGGCAAACTCAGGCACTCTGGCTCTCTGGTTTCCATCCTCTGTGACCCAGCAAGTGCTCTGACTGTGCTAGCAGCTAGAGGAATCCTTAAGCCCAGATCCTGTCTTTTCGGAACCCAGAACCCATCAATCCATTTGGGAAGCAAAGTCAGCATGTTTACAAACCTCCACACAGTAACACTTGTTTGCACAAGATTAGGCACTCATGTGTGTTCACACCTTCACATAAATTGCACACAGTGTGTTGTTATTCAATGTACATTCTGCAACTTTGTAGTTTGGCATTGAGTATTGAGAGCAGAAGGTAGAGCAGCATTCCAGAAGCCCTGATGTGACCGTTATGGGCCCCTAGTCTCTCAATGGTGCAGAGGACTCTGTGGGTCATTCAGGGTGGTGGCAAGAACACCGGTGGGAGGGGGAGTTGGTGTGGTGGCTATTTGCTCCCTCTCACAGAAGTGGTTTTAATATTTCAACCATGCAGTTAGTAACACCTGTGTGTGCTGGAATATACCTGCTGAATATCAGCCCCGAACACACTCTTGCCCCCTCACCTATGCTTGCACACCCACGCACATAGTCCCACACATATACATTCATAACCCCTCACATGAGGTCACAACTGATCACACACTGACACACAATTACATGCTGTCAATCACATAGATGTGACCACACACTGACATACACTCACAAGCACCTGAACGCACAGACACACATGCTCACAGTGACACTCTCACTCACGTGATGGCCCCAGAGCGTGGAGCCCATCCTCTGTTCTCATGTCCCAGCAGCGTGTCCTCTCGGCTTTCCATAGGCCCCTGCCATATTCCAGCAGGGATGTCTGACCATCACCTTGAGATCCCAGGGAGACAGGCTGATGCTAGGGCTTGGAAGAAGGTATGTCTTCCTCAGAGAAGAATAGAGCTATATATTTCAAATAAAGAATCCCCTGAAAGGTGGTGTGGCACAGGAAAAAGAACGCCCACCCACCTTGAAGCCTGAGAGACCTGGGTTCAAATCCCTTCTTCCGTTTCTCATTGAGTAGCCTTGGACAACTTAAGTTTTCTAAGCTGTAAATGAGAACCACTTGACCTTCCAGTCCCCAGTTAGAAATCCAAGGAGACAAGTAGTGGCAGTCTGCCCTTCCCTTCCTCCACAGGCTCCCTGGGAAAGTGAAGACTTTTCTCAGCTGCCAGTGGCTGTGCCCCAGGGGATCCCCTCCTGGTGATGGATTTCTGCAGCAAGGCTCCAGATCTAGCCACCAAGAATCCTTTAGTGAGAGTCTTCCCTGTGGGTGCGGCCCAGGGCGGCCTGCTCCACTTTCTCCTACATGTTGGTACATGTGACCTTGCTGCCTGGCATTCCTGGGGGAATCACACATGCCTGGCACTGAAGACACAGCAGGCATGCCCTGTGCCTGAATCTGCTGAAACTCTTCCTGGGTCATTGTGGTGCGCTCTGGCCCTGTGCATGTGTGTGTGTGTGTGTGTGTGTGTGAAAGACTATTATCATCTGGAGGTCCTATCCAGTCACAACTGATACCTGACCCCTGGTTCCTGGCATGTAGTCCTCTCTTCTGGAATATTTATGCTGGCTATCAGGTACCAGACTGATTCATCCCATCTTGCTCTCTGATGAAATAAAAAATCAACCATTCTTCCTGTTCTCGGTCCTCCACCCAGCCCTTTGGCTTGAGCCTCTTCTGTCCCCTAGGGCTGATGGAACCATGAGGTTCTCCTTCATTGGGTTTTAGAAGGCACAACCGCTTCAAATAAAGAGCACTAAACAGAGAGTCATGAGACCCGAGTCATTATCTTAGTTCTGCCATTGACCTTCTGTGTGTTACTGGGCAAGTTATTTCCTTTCCCTTCACATCCTAACCTGCACAAGGCCACCTTGAGCTTGCTGGATTCTTTCTCAGCTTCCTTCCTGTTCTGACTCACTAGAAGGTGACTCACTCACTCCAATCTTTATTTAATCTCCCCATCATCCCCTAAGTAGTCACAGTCACGGAAATCCCTTGGAGGTAGGGACAGGGTGGGACTATCCAGGTACCAGGTTATTTTGTATGGCTTTGCTGTGGCAGCATAGAGCAAACTTAGCTAAAATCCACAGCGATATTTTAAGATCTCTCACCTTAGGACTAACTTGCCTCCCTCCAGGGAATCAATAAGATACCGTCTGCTGACAGTTTTAGATTTATATGTATCTACACATATACACATATACATATACACACGTATGTATATTTAAAAGGAGTGAGTTACTTCTTTTTTTTTTTTTAATGATTTTGTTTATTTATTTGACAGACAGAGATCACAGGTAGGCAGAGAGGCAGGCAGAGAGAGAGGGGGAAGCAGGCTCCCTGCTGAGCAGAGAGCCTGATGTGGAGCTTGATCCCAGGACCCTGAGATCACGACCTGAGCCAAAGGCAGAGGCTTAACCCACTGAGCCACCCAGGTAGGAGTTACTTCTACAAGTAAGGCACTATACTAGGATTTTAACACTTAGCCTCTTAATATTAATTTATACCATAAAAAATAATAATTCTTATTTGCTACTGAGGAAAATGAGACCCAAGGAGGAAACCAATTTTGCCCAAGACTACACAGCTAGTAGCTGAAGAGCTGGGATTCAAATATAGATCTGCCTTTCATGCAAGCCCATCTTTTTGACTCATTCTACTTTCCCCTGATGATTGGGCTAGAAGCCCTTCCAGAGCAAACAAGGGCTGAGCTCTTCTCATCTGCATTTCATATGGTACATGGTGAAGAAAAGTCTGGATGACGTTTCATAGGGTGCTAAGCTACAACTTTTGGCCTTCATGGAACAAACTGGCCAGGAGACCTTTTTCTTGCTTATAATGGCCTTCAGCAAACAAAGAGTAAATGGCAAGACAAATGTACATGGAGCTTGAGCTTCTCTGTTGGGAGAAGGAGAGAGAGTAACTTGTCATGTTTAAGACAAATTAAAAGGACAGCTAGGTAGCTCAGTCCGTTAAGCATTTGCTTTCCATTCAGGTCACAATCTTAGGGTCCTGGGATCAAACCCTGCATTGTTGTAGGGCTCCCTGCTCAGAAGGGACTTAGCTTGTCTCTCTCCCTCTGCCTTTCCCCCACCCCACTTGTGCCCATTTGTGCCCACTCATTCCCGCTCTTGCTTGCCATCTCACTCTCTCTTAGGCATGCACGCTCTCTCTTTCAAATAAATTAATCTTTACAAAAACAAAGACTGATTAACAGTTGTCAGCCACAAGTTCAAGTCTTCACAAAATATTCTTATTTTAATCCTTGCATGAGACTGGATCAGGGTGGTAGCTCGTACATTGGCTCCCTGCAGACAAAGTGTGTGTGTGTGTGTGTGTGTGTGTGTGTGTGTGTGTGCTTGTGTGCATATATGCATGCATACATGCTATTCTCTTTGTGGGCAGGCAGGAGTGCCACCAGTCACCATAATCTTAATAAAGTTTCCTCCTGGTCTCCCTTCATGTCATATTATGATGGTCTGCTGTGAGGAGAGTTGTAAAAGCAGAATCTTAGTTCCAAAGACACTCATTTTAATACTCCTTAGGACAGCCTGGGGTGGTTAATAGAATAGTGACTGCTTTGCTATACCAGGGGGCTGACCACCTGTGGTTACATGGCAGGTGGCATGGAATTTGGAAGGAAATAGAGACAGGATCAGAGAGCAAGGATGGTAACCTTGTAAGGAGGTAAGCAAGGCCAGGTACACACTCAGGACACCTGCAGGTACCAACAAAGGAGCCCATACAGCCCAGATTCAGGCTGACTATAAGCTCCTCCTACTCCAAAATAAGTAAATGGGGGCTGTCTGCCCTAGGGCTGCAGGCCAAAAGAAGTTCTTTGCAGGAAGAAGAGCAGGACCTGAGTGGTAATTAAAGCATTCTTGTGCAAAATCTCTACCACTTGAAATTAGAGACTGTCCTGTGAGGTCATCAATGGGAATAACCCCTGGACAGAATGTATGGGCCTTCAGCCCAGTTCTTACATCTCGAGATTCACCTTCCATCTGGAGACTCTCTGCTAATTGTGGTTTCCTCTTTTACTAAAATGAAGCCAAAGCAGCCTTTAGACAGGACTGTGCTAACAGCTTGATTACAACCAAAGGTGAGCAGACACCAGGGTGACATGTCACCAGATTATCTAGTCAATAAAGCCAGTTCACTCATTCTCAGCATGGACCCCACTACAACAATGCCTCCCTGGCTAGCTCCTGCCCTGCCTCCATGCGGCAGAGGCCCCATAACCTCACAAGCCAGGAGCACACTCCAGCACGTGCAAGATTTCCATAAGTTAGGCCTGTGCTTCACAGCATCTCCCCTGCTCATTCAGTAACAGTTGTTTGTGAGAGCAGCGATTCTTAAAAGGGAAAAGATGATGGGGGTCTATGCTCAGATATCACCTTGCTTAAAAGCTTTTGGTGAACACCCAGGGGAGAGTAAAATGTCCTATGGCTTCCCTAGTGTGCTGCACTTAGGGGCCTAGAGATGGTCACACTCTGTTGTGTCCATTGTCTTCCTGTCTCACACTGCCTGTTTGTTCACCAGACACAGAGCTTGGCATTGCTAGGTCCCCCATTAACCCATGCTGTCCTGCTGTTCAAAACACTGTCTGTGTCTGCTCAGCAACTTCTCAGGTTGCAGTCCACTGACTCTCTAAAAGAAGTGCACAGTGTGGCCTGTGTGGTCTGTGCCATGCCTGTCCGCATGCATTATGCTGGAGGGTTGAGGAGACTTGGAGAGCTTGTTGTTTGGGAAGAGGCAGCATGATACCATGCAGGGTTGTTTTAGAACCAGACTGATGGAGGCTTGGATTCTGGTCCAACCACTTACCAGCTGCATGACTTGGGACAAGTTATTTAACCTCTCTGGGTTTCAGTCTCATCGACCAAACACCGGTTTTGTGTTTCTCCTGCAGGGATTGGGGGCAACCATGTAGAGAGCCTTGCATTTTACTTAGTAGCTGCTCAGTAATTGGAAACCTTTGCAGGGAGAGTTTCTCTTGCTCTCCATCGGTTTGGTTTTCCTGACCCCCACTGAGTCCTTCCACCATCTCCCATGCACTGACTCAAGTCATTCTGTCTTCATCAAACCCCAATTCCATAGTGAGCCAGCAAGGAAACCTTGGAAAGGCATTGACTCCAGTGGGGGAGGAACTGGTCTCTCCCTCTGAGGATAACATGATCCAGCTTAATGAGACCATTGGGATGAGAAGAGTCCCAGCTGAGGTCCTTAGATTTCTTTGATTTCTTTGCCCGTGAAGTGAGGAGAAGGAATCCCTAAGGTCTTCTCTGCATCTGAGGCCTCCCTGCCTCTTGGTCTGTACCAGCCTCCTGAGGGAGGCACTCTTGAAATTGAAACAGTTGCACTAGCTAGGCAGGACCTGCAGGTGGCACTCTCCCCCAACTGCCTAGGGGCTGACTTGCAATGTGCTTTTTGGCACAAGGTCCTGTGGTCAGAGTTGGGAAAGAGGTGGTTTATTTTGTTCCCCAAATGCAGACAGAAAGTCATTTGTAGGAAAATATCAGTCGCCCACAAGCAGGTAGCACTTGTACCATGTAAGCCGATGATGCCCCTTCATTTCCCCCTTCTTCCTTCTTTTCCTTCCTACCTCTGTGGTAACATTTACATCTACACATGGGTGGACACACTCCACACACACATACACATACGCACACTGCTGAGTCTTGGGGTTGGCTCTCAGTTAGTATGCACTGGACTTCAGCATTTACTTTCCCTTTGGGCAGAGTCAAGCAGAAGTAGGAATAGAATCTCCTTAAGAGAAAGAAATCATCTCTTGCATATCCCCGTGTATTGATCACGGTAGGCCAAATCATGTTTCAATTGCCAATGAGCCTGCAATCTCAGGGGCTCAAAATAGCAAAGTCTTACCTCTCCCTCACCTTAGATGTCCACTGAGGGTCAGCCACAGCCCTTCTGCAAATTAATTTGACTTTGGGATGCAAGCTGACAGAGCAGCCTCAATCTGGAACATGGTCAGTCCTTACAGCAGAGTGGCAAGACAGTGTACTCAACTGCAGCTCCTAGAGTTTACACTTTATGGGCAAAACAAGTCCCATAGCCACATCTACCATCACCAATGGGCAGAGTAGGATACTTCCTGGGGGAGAGGAGCAGAGGCAGCAAAATCTTTATGAACACAGGAGCCTAATTCACCCATGTAAAGTGATTCTTGGATTTCTATCCCTTGTAATTACTGATGCCAGTGTTGTCTTCTTTTAAGTTGTGAATATCATCCTAGAAAAGCCGACCTTTATCAGGTTCTCCTGTATGCAAAGGATGTCTAAGGCCCTGAGTCAGAGGAAGGAACCAGGATGGAGAAAAATAGATTCCTGCTCATGATCCAGCAAGAAAGAAAGGACAGTGGAAAACAAAGCACGTGGAAGGCATGTTTGACAGATGTCAGCAAAGAGAGAGGAAAGGCACCAAGAAGGGTGAGCCCTGACAACGTGGAAGGACTGGGCTCTGCTTCATCAGATGGAGGGTGTTGTTGCCCTTCCCAGCCACACAGCGGGAAAGCCCACATCTATGTAGACCCTGGACTGGCCATATATTGTTTGTCTGAACACAAATTCATCATGTACCTATTACGAATGAGGTACCCTACTACTACAAACAGGTGTTGAAGGAAAGTAGGGAATGTTCCTGCCCTCAAGGGGCTCACAGCTAACACAGGACAGAGCAGGGGATAGTCCACCCGCAGAGTGGTGCTAAGACAGGAGCTTCCTGTACAAACACCGACACCAAGGACAAAGTAACATAATGAGGGATATTCAGAGAAGAAATGAACTAGTGTCTGAGATTCTAAGATTAATCAGGTGCAGATTAGGGCCAGGTACTTCAGGCAGAGGGAGTGGCTTATCGGCAGAAGAATGAGAAAACAGCACATTATTAAGAAAACAACCTTGAGAGGCACCTGGATGGCTCAGTGGGTTAAAGTCTCTGCCTTCGGCTCAGGTCATGATCTCAGGGTCCTGGGATCAAGCCCCGCATCGGGCTCTCTACTCAGCGGGGAACCTGCTTCCTCCTGTCTCTCTCTGCCTGCCTCTGCCTACTTGTGATCTCTCTCTCTGTCAAATAAATAAATAAATAAAGCTTTTTTTAAAAAAAGGAAACAACCTGTAAATAGTTCATCAAGACTTATGGCTGGAACAGTAGAGCACTTGTACAGAGAGAAAGGAAGGTGGGGTGGTGGGAGGGATGAGACTAGAAGCCTTCCCCAGGGTCCAGAGTGTAAAGGCCCCTTTGAAATCATGTCAATAACTGTGCACTTTCTCCTGAGTCCTGTGGGAAATCACCAAAGGGTTTGGGCATGGAGTGGCTTAATTACTATGGATATGAAGTATTGTCCCACCACTTCCCTCTCACCCCACTTGGCACTCGAGAGGGATGGCTGTGGCGGGGGGTATGTATTCGTTTACCAGTCTACTGAGGACGTGCAAAGCCAACCACAGCTTAGGCTGGCAGCTCAGAGCTCTGTGAGCCCTGGTCCCAGCTTGGAATGTCAGGCATCACCAGGCACTGTCTGAGCTGAGGCCAGCAGCCCTTGCTTGCTGCCTTCTGCGACCATTTCCTCAAGGAGATTGTCTGCGGTCAGAGAGGAGGGCATCAACGGAACAAACTGGCCCAACTTGTGGTATCTGCTATTTTGTCTGTTTGGTTTGGTTCTCTATCTCAGCCACCATCACAGAGGTCCTTTCTCTGGCCTGAGGGATAATTTGAGCCCCAGCAACTTGCTCCCAGGGACCAAGTTTCAGGGAAATATCAGGTTCCTCAGTGGGCAGTGCCATAAATGGAAATGTCTTTTTGCCCCAACCACCTCCTGCCAGGAAGAGAGCTACTGTTCCACCATGGTTGCCTCTGTCAGAGTTTTGCTTGAGGTTGTGTCCAGTAAGCTCAGCTGACCAGGGATGTAAATCACAGTGAACACCTCAGTGATACAAAGCAAGCAAATTAAGAGATGGTTGTCCAACTCATAGGTAACCCTCCTTAGGAACTCCTATCTAAAGCATTATTTTTGTTCTATACCATTAGCCTATGTCCCAAAGGGAAACCCCCTTTGTTATACTATACCAAGATTTGCCTTTCAGATTAACCATCAGACAACCACTCAGTCAAACGATCAGGTCAACTGGTCAAACACTTAACCAGATAGCTAGTCAGTTGTTTAGTGAACTAGGCAGACAGTAAGCTAGTTTGTCAGATCATTACTCACCCTCCTTCTTGCACTCACTTCCCAACTCACTCAGCAGCATCCTTTAGTAATTGGACCACCCACTCATCAACTAGCTAGTGTACCCACTGGCCAACACCAGTTCTTACCAGAGTAGAAATTCTGTCCTCAAAATCTTTCCTGCCCCTGGGAAGCTTGCAATTTGGCTGGTTAGAATGAATTCCCCCATGTGTACACACACACACACACACACACACACACACACACACACACACACCCATAGGTACCTGGACCTCTTACAGGTGTGGGTGATGTCAGTACAGGTCTTCAAAGATAATGCATATGTTTGGAAAAACAGAAAGAGCTACTTAGAGAAGGCAGGCATCAACCTGAACTCGAAAAGAAGGACTAGTTCATAAAGCATCTTAAGACTTCATTGATCCTGACTGTTAAGCCAAAATCTTAACAGTGGATTTATCATTCAGTGGAACTCATTCATTGATAAAACATTTGTTTTTCCACATTCATAGAGTGGGTATAACATGCATTTGGCTAGTACAAGGGATAGATGATAAACACATGGATATATGATGAAAGTGAAACAGCTCTTTCCATCAGGGAATATACATGTGATGCTGAGATTAGTATATAATTTAGACATACTCAAGTTGAAATATTACATAAAAAGTGCTCGTGGTACATATAAATAAAAAGGTGTGAGTGCTGAGCAAAAGAGGAAAACCTACCTTTTGGGAAAGATTTAGGAAAGCGGTCACAGAGAAAGTAATATTTAAAATTCTTCCTGAAGGGGGCACCTGGGTGGTTCAGCTCAGGTCATGATCTCAGGTTAAGCCACTGCCTTCAGCTCAGGTCGTGGTCTCGGTCCTGGGATCGAGCTCCACATCGGGCTCTCTGCAGGGAGCTTGCTTCCTCCTCTCTCTCTCTGTCTGCCTCTCTGCCTACTTGTGATCTCTGTCAAATGAATAAATAAAATCTTTAAAAAAAAATCTTCCTGAAGATTACCTTGAATTTCATTAGGAGACTTGAAAATAGTGTGTCATTACAGATCAAATGATTTGACGCAAGAAAGCATGAAGTGAGTTTTGGCAATAGCAATACCCTTGTCTGGGGCTGAGTTAAGGGAAGCTGGGAGCCAAGGTAGGAATTATATGTGGTGCCAGCTTGTACAGAATTTTTGAACAGTTCATATCCTCTCTCTTTCTTCAAGTCCATTAGCCATTCTCACACATAAGTGTTAACATCTATCTCCCTGCTTCAGGCTAACTAGGATTACCTGCCTGTATCCCCTGGTCACTTATCCCTCCCCCAATAGATGCCTCTGATCAAGATGGCACTCTTCAACTGAGTCCAAATGCAGCATCGGTGTCCTCTACTCATGATTAGTCCCCCAAGGAGGAACTCAGCTGCCTTCCCAGACTTTCCCAGACCCATACATTTATAGAATGGAGGCTCGCTGGGGCCTTTGAGGGAGTTGTAGCCAGACTCCTCATATTGGAAAACAGGAAAATTGAATCTGGGAAACATTAAGGGCCATGTCTAAGACCTCACAACCAGTAAGGGGTGAGTATCAGTAGAGCAGTTTCTTAACTCGCTTGGCTCCTTCTCTTGGCTCTAACCATACCATGTCATGTCCAAGGACAGGGTGACCAGTGCTTCAGCTCCACTCAACTTCCAAGAGGTTAACCCTGGCCATCTTTCCAGAGGTGTGCACTTTGCCCACACACCTCTCCTCTTCCACAGCCAGTCTTCAGCTTCCTCAGGTGACAGTCTGTGGATGTTATGTCAGAACCAGACTCTCACCATCCAGGACTTCTTTTACCCCTTTATCAAACTCCTAGGACTGTTGGGGATCTTAGAGAAATAAAGCAGGGAGGGACAGAAGGGGAGATAAATGGCTCACATATTTCTGGAAACTTATCCTTTCCCTCTTCTCTCTCCATGGGACTGCTTTCAATATTACTTCACAGAATACCCAACACCAGTAACTGAGCATCTTATCTGCAAATAGAAAAAAATTAGAGGCTGAAAGAATCCATGCTGCAAATGGATTTCACCATTTAAAAAGGTCACAAAGTCTCTCTAAGAAGCATGTTCTGAAATTTTTGTTGACAGATCATCAAGTAACTAATGGAGAAAAGAATTCCAAACAGAAATGTCCTGGACAGTGACTGCTGGTTAAGTATGTTCCAGAACTCTAGACGAAACACATGTGACATGATTATGATTTTTTTAATAAAATGCAATTTTCTCAGTTTTAAGTGTTCATTTCACTGAACAGGCAGCTGAAATACAGGAATGCTGGCAGGCCCAAACTCTGCTGTCCTCCCTGCCAAGCACAGTCCTCCCATTATAAAATCCTCTCATGAGTAAACTAGAGCTCTTTTTTTTGTTTCCTTTTTCTTGCTTCCTCCTTACAGATAGCATCATAAATATGTTCTATTTGTGTCCAGATGGAGCCATCAACAACCCTTCTTTCCCTAGAAGTACCCTAATGGGAATGTGTTTGGATTGATAGCTAAGTGATTAGCAGTGACTCTGAGAGGGTCCTCTCCCAGGGTGAGGTCTCTCTGTCCCAGTCACCTCACTATTTGTCCACAGGGTGGGTTTGGGTTTTCTCAAGCTTTGACTCACCTTCAGAAATGAGTCTTGCCTGTGCCCTCCCCTCCCTGAAGGAGTCATGGCACACACCTGTTCTCAGGTGCCTGCTCCCTGGGGAGGCAAGTTGCAGGGCCTGGCTTCCTGGTTGGAGTCCAACATGCCCTTTGAGGATGAAAGAGCAGATGCAGGACTCAGGACTTTCCAGGTGACGGTGCCAAAGCCAGACAGGATGGCGGGGGTGGAGTCACTGGTCCACTGAGTTTCTCAGGGCACACCTTCCCTAGACAGTTGCTTGTATGGGCTGGTTTGAGGGTGCCAGCAAGCCTCCCCTCCTCCTTTGAAAGAATGATCCACTCCCTGGCCAGCCAGGGTGTCTGGAAATCAACCATTTTAGATGTAAGAGACTTGGGGCAGCCCTATTTTCTAGATTTAAGATCCATCCACAATTGGAGCCAGCTTTCTCATTTATAAACTTATTGCACAAATTATCTTTCTTCATAGACTATTGTGAAAATTTGTATATGGAAGTGTCTCTAAGTTGAGTGGCTAATAAAACTGCACCCGGACCTAGCAGTGTGGTGGCAAGGGACTGGTTGGGGTCTCTTAGAGGAGAGAGGGAAACAGGCTCATAGGAAGGATGACACTGAGCACCAGGGAGGAAAGAAAAGAGGTGGGACAGGAGAAGGGAGAGAACCACCTTCCTAGTTCTGTCTTTAACAGAGCCTCTGCCAGAAGCCGCCTCGTAGGTCAGGCATTTCAGCTGACTGACAATATCTGTGAAGTCAGGAACCCTGTGATCTAGCCCTGCATTCCACATGAGTCACTGTGTGACCTTGGGCCAAGACTCAGTTTCCCCATCTGTAAAATGGAGATAATGTGGCTAACAGAAAAGTTGAGTGCCAGGGTTTCAGGAAACTTGTTTTGGATGCTATGAAGTTGACTGCTCACATACATAAACTGGACCTAGAGCTCACAGCTTCTTCAAGGCCAGCTATGTCTGGCTGTCTATCCCAGCCACTCCTGGAGCATCCTCAGAGATGACAATGTGATACACATACACTGTGATACAATGATAACAATGATAGTTGTGTTATACACCCTGTTGTGTAACTAGAGAGAGCTCCCAGTACTAAGCAGGAGTTGGTTATGAATCAAGCAGGAGGCCCGAGAGCAGACTGGGTAAAATGAGGAGTCCACAGAGAAGCTGTGTGTGTGCCTGATGAAGGGAGGGCGTCATTGCTTCATTCGTAGGCTGCACACATACACTGATGCCTTCCAGGTGCCAGGTACATGAGAATGCCATGCCAAATCTGTTTTGCTGCATATTTCCCTTCTGGAGGTCTTGCATCTAGACAAGCAGAGTGGAATGGGAGCCAGGAAGAGAGGCATGGAGGTGGTAAAAGTGGAATGCAAAATGTGGAATCTGGAACCCAGAATGTTACTTTACTTCTTTAGAATATTATATTCTTAAAGTTGATAGGCTTGTGGGGAGAAGGGGGTGGGGCCTGGTGGAGATAGGAAATTCAGGGAAGGGCTAATCTGTAAGTGAGGCTGACCCTAAAAACTGAGCCACATATGATAGAAAGCTCAGGAAAGATCCTGAGTCATGGCCCCACCTAGCAACTGTCACTTGTCTGCCGCAGAGAAACTGGCCACGGTGATGCATGGGAGATGAGCTCCTGGCCAGGGCCCTGCCCCAGCTCCTCCCTGCTTGCTGCCTGTCGTTGAGCAAGTCAGTTAACTTCTTTGGATCTACTTTTTCAAACTGTAAAATTGGATTTACACTACCTGACAGGATTGTCATGATAATTAAATAAGGCAAGGGTTTGAAAGTTCTTTGGAAAATACTTCTAGGTATTTCTATAATTTCTCAGGCATCCTTACACTTTAGCCACCGATAATGACAAAAATGAGCACATCAATGCCTCTAGTCAGGCTTGAAGCTGAGGTTTTAGGCCATAAGTACAAAGGTAGATCAGCTTCCCAGAGCAGTCCTGCCTTCTCCAACGCCGGGGCTATGAGGCCAAATGAGGGACCAGGGCTCCTTCCTGCCATCTAAATAGGTCCTTGAGTAAATTGCCAGATTTAGCAAATAAAAATACAGCCTGCCAAGTTTAATTCACATTTCAGATTAACCAGTAATTTTGTATTATAAGTATGTCTTATGCAATATTTGAGATGCAGTTTACTGAGAAAAAATTCTGGTTAAGGAGGGAACTTGATATAATGAGCACTGGGTGTTATATGCAACTGATGAATCACTAAACTCTACCTCTGAAACTAGTAATACACTACATGTTAATTGATTTAAAATAATTTTTTAAAAAAAATCCTATTTACCTGAAATTCAAATGGAACTGGGTGTCCTGTATTTTACGTGGCAACCCTACACCAGAGGCTAAATTCTACCCCAACCCCTGCCCACCACTAATACCCATCAATGGCTAATACCTGGTGGGCAGGTGAGGGATAGCAATACCATGTTGATTAGGCTTGAGGGGCCCATTCTCATTCTTGTCCTTGTGCTCAAGGAGAAGTCTCCTGGAATACATTACCAACAGTCCCTGGTGGGTTGGGAAAATCATAGGCACCATGCAGTGGGGTAGGGGATAAGGGGCCTTTGTGAGGAGACTTTTGACTTCTCCATCTGATGTTTGGATCCCCTGAATCATCCAGACCTGAGTCCCAGTCCCATTTCTGCTGTGTGTTAGCCACATTATCTTTCCCAGCCTCACTTTTCTCATCTACAAAATGGTAACAAGATACTTGCCTTGTGGGAGCTATAAATTTATAGTGGAATGGTGGGTGTGAAGAGTGATCTCAGCACTAGGCAGTGCTCATGGCAGTGCCAGATCTTAGTGCTCAACAAATGGAAGTAAGAGCAGTGAAGGGGATGCTCATATTTTTACCAGAAGTGGCTCAAAACCATATTTCCTCTCTTCCTCATATTTCCTCAATGGTTTTTGCAACTCAAGGTCAGTGTAAAGCACCTCAGATTTGTTCTTTTTTTTTTTTTTTTTTTTTAAGATTTTGAGTCCTTGAGTGTGAGCAAACACCTTAGGTAGGTGAAGTCCATTTAGCTAGACAGGGACCCAGAAGGCTGTTTCCATCAAAACAGTCCAGTAAAGCAAGTCCCTGGAGGAAGTGCAGGTGGGAGAAGTGGGTGAGGAATTCCCTGGAAGGCGGTAATCAAGACCATGCCAAGTGCCTGAGATAGGCTGGGGGCCTTATAAGGTTTCCAGGAGAGGCTGGCGTCCAACTGTGTTCAGTCTCCTCTCTTGGGGTCCTGCTTGAGCCTCTGGTAAGTGGGAATGAATTCTTCCTGCTGAGACCTGAGGGGCCCTTCCTCCTTCTCCAATAGTCTCCAGCCACTTGGCAAGCTTCTTTCCTATTCTTGGGTAATCAGAGAAGTGACTTAAGCCTTATAACAATTAAAGAAATGTCACGCTAATTGTTACTTAGGAAATTCAGTCTCCATCCCTCACCATGGCTGGGTATGACTAATTACCTGATTTCGGGTCTCACTCCCTGGCAAGAGGATTTTGCTCATTGAGGGGAGATATTTAGAACTGGAACTGGAGCGTGTTGTAGCAATTCTGAGTTTCCTCCAAATGTTCTCATTCTTTTTTTTTTTTTAAAGATTTTTTTCATTTATTTGACAGACAGAGATCACAAGTGGGCAGAGAGGCAGGCAGAGAGAAGGGAGGAAACAGGCTCCCTGCTGAGCAGAGAGCCTGACATGGGGCTCACTGCCAGGACCCTGAGATCATGACCTGAGCTGATGGGCAGAGGCTTTAACCCACTGAGTCACCCAGGTGCCCCCTAATGTTCTCATTCTTAAAAAGCTACCTTTTCAGCCTTATGAGCAAGCCTTTTCAACCACTGCTTTTAGGTTTGCAGAAGCAGGTATGTTATATATTGCATTTTACACTGTGGCGTTCCCATACCTCACTATCATGATGACCACCCAGAACCTATGCTTTCCTTTATAATCATGAATTTAGAAGAGAGGAAGGCTGCTTACAAACAAAACTAGAGACACACACTGGAACTGGGAAGCCCTCAGAGACATTTCCAGGTCAGCATCTTCCAAATAAGGGCATAGATGTCCAGAAAAGGCAGATTCCCCACAAGTACGCCTGGCCAGTGCATAGCTGGTTTGGTTCTAGAACCCATGGCTTGTGCCTTCTTGGCCCAGTGCTCCTACTCTGAACCAGGCCACTCCTTGTAACATCCTTCTCTTGTCCCGGACCCCTAGCAGTCTATGTGACCTTCAGTTCCCCAATTCTTCATGGAGGGCTAGAACCTCTATCCTATGGCTACAATAAATGACTAGCCTTAGCATCCCAAGGTGAGTCAGCCGTGGAGCGGGAACTACAACTCAGACTTCTGAGATCCTGAAACAGGCTTTTCCCCCAACACTTATGCATCATGACACTTCCCTCTAGAATAGGGACTGCTCCTGGCCTCTACCACATGCGCTCCCATCCTTGCTAGCACTGTCCACACTACTCAAGGCGGCCAGTTGACATTGCAGACCCAAAGCAAGTCAGCCAAGACTTCATGCCTCTATCTTATAAAATGTTTGCGTTACCTTTTAATCCTTAACTCAACACCTCACCTTGTTTCCTGGGACGACTGAGAAATCAATTATGTATTTAGTTAAGGCAGGAGTCTATGGAGGGGTGAAGTAAGATAGGAATTCCGAATAGCACAGCAGAAGGATGAAAGGGAGAGGATCACAATGGGTGCCTGTGAAACAATCCATTGACCAATTTGAGGCTATTATTCACTTGTCATGTCCTTGGCCATTGTAAGAAAACTGTTCTAGGTGTCAGAAGGGGCGGGTGGTGGAGGGAGCCCTTCTCATGGTGTCCATTGCCTGGGTTTCTTTCAGGCCTCCTGGTTCCTGTGACAATGTCTTCTCAGTGGCAGCAGCTGAGGCAGGGCCTTCCCTGGAAGGCCCAGCAGCAGCAGGTGAAGCAGCCCTGTCAGTCACCTGCTGTCAGATGTCAAGAAACGTGTGCACCACAAACCAAGGATCCATGTGCTCTGCAGCCCAAGAAACAATGTCCACCAAAGGGCACAGCAATCCCCACCCAGCACAAGTGTCCCATGGCCCAGCAAGCCCCCAAGAATAAACAGAAGTAAGGGCACACTGGGGTACTGCCTGCCTGACATCCAGGCTACCAGATAGAGTCTTCTCTTCCTCCTGTTCCTCTCCCCTCCAGACCCAAGGGCTATCTTCCTCTTCCACCACCTCCTGCCCGGGGTCCAGTGAAGCATTGTCAGGATTTCTCCCCATTTAGCTTTTCCTACCCTGATGTTCTCCCAAGTAGATATGAGGAAGCCTTATCCTTTCCAGCTTCCAGCCTGGCCACAACTAGAGCCCCATCCATGCTCCCAAAGCAAGGGAAGCATCTGGACTTCTTCTGGGGTTCCACTCTGAGTAGTGGGGACTCCAGAAGCTGAGGCACAGTTTCTGTCTTATTGCTTCCTCCAACTCCCCATCCATGCATTTCTCTCATTTTACTTCCCCTAATAAAACTGTGCTTTGTATCATTGTGTCTTACCCCAGTCTACAACCCATTCATTGGTTTAGAGGGGCATTTTGGGGAAATGAGTGTACAAAGACATATGTGCGGGGAGTATATCCTCATGGGCATTGTGGTAATTAGTGATGGGGTAAGTTCAGATCCTGATGCATCTTACTTAAAGGAGAGGGAGAGAAGGTGCAGGGGCTATTTGACAAGAGTCTAGGAGACCCTTGCTAAGTAATCTTATCTACAGAAGGGCAAAGGGATGAACAATTTAGCTCCTACCATTAGAGGCCCCTACCCCACCTGACAAATGTGGTTTTGGTGTCTTGGAAGTTGTCATTCTCAAGAGAAGAACAAACATACATACATGATGTTGAAGTACCTCAAAGCACATCTATGAATATGTGCAAATGACTTTTTCGTGTATTTATGTGCTTTCCTTTCATTTATTCATTAATTCACAATCACTCAGCCATCTAATATTTTACAAATTCTGCTATGAGCTTGGTTCTCCACTCTGCCATGCTGGTTTTCCAGAGCTCTCCCAAAAACGTCTGTCCTGAGTTTCAGTCTGCTCTGGAGTCACGGTCATTTCTTTACACAGGGAAAGGTTGTTGCGGGGATAGTCATGTAAAGAGTATGTGCAATTTTACAACTGGCCTTGTCAGTCCGATTTTATGTGCCTTATAAAAGAAGTCCTATTTTTACAGCTGGCTTCCTCACTCTGGTGCAAGACTGGATACTTTTATTAGAAAGAAGCTGTTTTCTCTGTATGTAAAAAGATGAGCTATAAAAGCAAGGCCCTGGGTGGGCAGGAACAGCCACACACACAGCCAGAATTTCTCACTTGAGCTTTATTCTTCCCTTGGGGTTTGCTTACGGAATTCTAGGTGCCACCACAGGCAAGGGAAATAATAAATTGCTTCTTCATTTCACACACTGGACTAAAAAGGAATTAATAACCACGTTCTCTGTGTCCCCTTAAAGTTACCATCTACGGCTGATATTTCCAAGTAGTGGGTGGTTAAAAAAAAAAAAGTTAAGATTCAGAAGTGAATGTTTCTAACCCAGAGGGTACTCTGACAGCGCTCTGAGCCCCAGTCTTTACATTCTGAACAAACTCCTGTTGGGTAGAAAGGCTGGTGTATCTTGGCAGATCCCTAGCCTGGCTCTTTCCTTCTAAGCTCCAACCAGATCATTGTGTGGGTTGGTTGTATGGGTTTTTAATGCCTTCCTGAAGGCTCTGGTGAGTCCTCCCACAGACACTTAGCATCCAGGGCTAGCAGATATGCACAGGGCAGCTAATTGGTAGGACAGGAACTGCTGAAACAAGGAGTTCCTCTACTGCAGTCTGAGTCTTAGGTTATCAGCTCAGTGGGGAAGGAGACACATCCATGCCTTCCACACCAATGGCCAAGGACAAAGCCCTACTTCTCTGTGAATATGTGAGAACCCATTCCCTGCACAAGAAATTTTCCCCTCTTCTTTTTCCTTTTGATCCCCTTCACTCAACTCCCCACCCCACTCCACCTTTCTCCCAGTTCCAGCAACCACCAATCTGTTCTATGCATCTATGAGCTTGGTTTGTTTGTGTTTGTTTGTATATATCATACATAGATAAAAAGATCATATGATGTTTGTTTTCATCTGTCTGATTTATTTCATTTAACATAATGCCCTCAAGATCCATCCATGTGGTTGCAAATGGCAGGATTTCATTCTTTTCCATGGCTGAATAGTATTCTACTATGAGTGTATATATACCACAATCTCTTTATCCATTTATCTATTAGTGGATACTTAGGCTACCTTGTAAATATCTTATAAATTATAAATAATGCAAGTTAATTGTAAGTAGTGCTGCAATGAATATGGGGATGTATATAACTTTTCAAGGTAGTGTTTTCATTTTCTTTTGATAAATACCTGTAAGTGGAATTGCTGGATCATATGGTAGTTCTATTTTTTATTTTTTGAGGAAACCCCATTTTCCCATTTTGAGGAAAGCCCCAATTTCCACAATGGCTGCACTAGTTTACATTCCCACCAACAGGGTGCAAATGTTTTCCTTTTCTTTACATACTTGCCGACACTACTCTTTGTCTTGTCTTTTTATTTTTTTAAAGATTTTATTTATTTAATTGTCAGAGAGAGAGAGAGCACAAGCAGGCAGAGTGGCAGGCAGAGGCAGAGAGAGTCCTAATGCGGGACTCAGTCCTGGGACCCTGGGATCATGACCTGAGCTGAAGGCAGATGCTTAACCGACTGAGCCACCCAGGTGTCCATTGTCTTTTCAATAATAGTTCTTCTGACAGGTATGAGGTGATATCTCATTGTGGTTTGATTCGCATGTCCTGATGATTAATAATGTTGAGAATCTTTTCATGTGCCTGTTGGCCACCTGGCTGTCTTCTTTGGAAAAATATCTATTCATATCTTCTCATTTTGCAATCAAATTGTTTTGCTATTGAATTATATGACAAGTTTTTATATTTTGGATATTATCATGTATCAGATACATGATTTGCAAATACCCTCTCCTATTCAAGAGGTTGCCCTTTTATTTTGTTGATGGCTTCCATTGTTGTGCAGATGTTTTTTAGTTTGATATAGCCTCACTCATTTATTTTTGGCTTTGTTGCCTATGCTTTTGGTGTCAGATTTAAAAAATTATTGTCAACAGCAATGGCAAGGAGCTTACTGCCCATGTTTTCTCCAAGGAGTTTTATGATTTCAGATCTTACATTCAAGTCCTTAATTCATTTTATGAAATTAGACACAGACTCCATTACATAGATGAGTCTCATAAATGTATCCTTGTGGGAAAGAAAGACAGTAAGAGAACATACAGAATGACCCCACTAATGCATGGTCAGACAACTGGCAGGTGAGATGAGGAAGGTCTCTGGATGCGGTCACATTCTGCGGCTCTCTCTGTGTGCTAGATAGATGGGTGTGGCCGCTTTGTGAAAATTCATTGAGCTGTGTATATTTTCCTATTTAATATTGCACTTCCAAATGCTTTCAAAGTGAATTTTTAAAGTACCCAGACAATGTTTCTATAGTGACTGGTCAATGACTTTTCTCACTGTTCTTGACTGATTTTCCACTCCATTCTGTCTTCAAACCACATCCACAACAAGTCAATGAGATTGAAATAACATTTCTGTTCTTCTGAGGAAAGGAAAGTATACTTAGAAAATCTCTAAATGTGGCAGTAGGGGAGGAAGCTCACCCCCCTTTCCTCCCTCTATTCCAACTTCTCATCATTCCGTTTGCCCAGAAAATCTCTCCACTCCAGAACAATGTCCCATCTGATCCCCCAAATATGCCTCTTTGACATAAGAATTATTTTGAGTTGGAGACAATTAGGAGAT
This sequence comes from Taxidea taxus jeffersonii, assembly GCA_003697995.1. Taxonomy (NCBI): domain Eukaryota; kingdom Metazoa; phylum Chordata; class Mammalia; order Carnivora; family Mustelidae; genus Taxidea; species Taxidea taxus. The sequence goes on from ML108587.1 coordinate 26,969, forward strand.
AGCAAACACAGAAAAAGCCCTCCATTTTTTGCAGGAGGCAGGCTATAAATTCTCCTTCTACTGGAAATAGAATCCAACCAGACCAGAGATAGCATCAGAGGAATCTGCAAATAAATCTTCCTCTTTAGTTCCCTCTCATATATTTGCCTTCCCACAGTTTGGTGCCCTGGGAAGCCTATCCTGTAATTTCTCTACAAATGTATTGTTCTTTGTTGAAGAAGCTATAAAACCCACAGTCATGAGGTTATATGGCTTATTCTTTGTCTTAGGTTTCTCCCTGGAGATGTGCACTGTACATATTAATAAACTGTTTTTTAAATTTTTCTAGTCTTTCCTCTTATTTTTTAAAGTTTCTGAGAAAAATTCTAAATAGCTAGAAGTATAGGTTTCCCCTACTATCCAAAAGTAAAGCAATCCTGTGAAAACTTTAGTAAACTGAAATAGCATGAAGCAAAAAAGTAATGGCCACTAATTTAATATGGGAATTTCTTTTTTTTTTTTTTTTTTTTAGCATTCCCAGACCCAGAAAAATGTCCTCCCTTAGGCTTTTCTGATACCTTAGGACACATCTTGCTAAAGGATGCATAAACTAAATGGAGATGGAGCACAGGTGCTCATGGACACAGTTTTGCAAGAACTTTAATATCCCACAAGAATTTTCCACAAGAAAATTATGGAATGGTCTGAGTCACTGCAGATGACTTGCCAATAGTTAATGTACTTCAGATCCTGGTGGCTGAATGCTGAAACACTGAGTGTATTCCTGGGCAATGAGCTTGGCAGGGCTACTCAGAGTGTGCACTGCCTCTATAAGGGCTAAACACTTAAACAAAAGCTTAACACTGTTTTCACTTTTTGCCCTTTTTTCATAAACATGACAATATTCTTCCAATTTCTTTTGGTTAGTAAAAATGGAGACTAATGTAGGTCTTTGTTTAAAAAAATGGTAGAATGAGAACTTTTGAGAAGTGAGGGATACTTATAGCTTTGCCTCCCTCCTACACCAGCATAAAGTCTCCACACCATGTGCATGATGGTCTCCAGACAGGTGACATGGGACAGTCTACTGACTGACTCCAAGCCACTGGCTCTAGGACCTGCCCAGCCAAGCCAGCCAGAGCTTGTCCTTTGATGATTCTTTGGAGAGAGGGTTGGGTTCAAGGGTGTGTGGAAGTACTTAGCCTTCCTTAGGTGGGACGCAATTGCTTCCCAAGGCTCCCAGTGACCTCAAGCTAAATATCTATCAGCATCTAGTTGCATCAACATCCATATGTGCCCAGTACCAACCTCACCTCCTTTCAACAAGAAGGCATTCGGGGCACTGGAGCTCTGTGGTTCCAGAGAACAGGAGTTCAGTCATTCTGTTAGAGAAAATAGGTAGTGTCTGAGGACTTGTTAAAAACCGACTGGTTAGAACTAAGGGTAGCTCAGATAGGGACATTTTTTTTTTTAAATATCAGATGATGTCCATTGCAATCAAGGGAGAAAAGCCATTGAGAACCTAGTGTTCCCCATTATTTGAAATACAGATCCCAAGGCCTTCCCTTGTTATTTCTATGCCTGTAGGGTAAAAAAATGACAGTGGTACTTTTAATAAGCATGATTCTTATGCTTAGATCAGTTGGGGAAATACCCTTCACCAATGGGTATTGGGTCCTGAACACCAGAAGGCTGTTTATTTGTCCACCAGACTTCATCAAGAATGGGACTTCATACTTGACATTTGGTTGTGGTTCAGAAAATAAGTGTTAGATAAATGGCTAACTGACTACTTCACAGAACCAAGAAAATTATAGTATGTTCTGAATCACTGGAAATGAGTTTCCAATAATCAATTTATTTCAGATCCTCTGGGGAAGAAACACACGTGATAGCTATTATCCATATACTATGCTGTAGTCATTAGAGGAGTTGCTTTGGATATGTAATCTCATCTAATAACAGCTCTGGAGGCAAATATTACCATTCCTAACATACAGGTAAGATCAACTAAGATTCATAAAGGCCTCAGTGTATCTTGTCCCTGCCACTTATTTGCCATGTAAACTTGACAGATGACTTCTTCTTTTTGCTTCAGCTTTATATTTGTAGAATAGATTGAATAACCTGGTTCTAGCACTGCTATTGTAAGGATTAATGTCAAGTGCCTAAACCAAAACCCTGTAAGTACCAATCAAACTGAGGCTATTATTATTTAAAAATGTTCCCAATATCACCCACAAATACCTAATTAGGAACAGAGACAGAATTTGAAGCCAGAATTTTTATATCCTGTGATCTATAGGTATAGGTCTTTATATATACTCTGCAAACTGGAGGTGCTTTGAGAAGTGCATGGGGAACAAAGCAGGCAGAGCTGAACAAACGAAAGAGGGGGCCAGCAACTACAAACAGCAGTCAACTCCAATGGGTTTTGAACTCTGTGTGGAAAATATTAAGCCATGAGGTCGTCACTGTGTCCCTTCAACAATGAAAGATGGCAAATACGAGATGGGTAGGTAGCACATTAGTCTGAACCATCCAAGTTTCCATTTAAAACTTGATACCCTCAATAAGAAAACATCTCTGTGTCTTTGATCATCCATACCCAGAGAAATGATCTCAAATAGAGTCCTTTTTTTAAATTTAAACTTTATTTTATTTTTTTCAGTCTTCCAAGATTCACTGTTTATGCATCATGCCCAGTGCTCCATGCAATATATGGCCTCCATAATACCCACCACAGGCTCACCCAAACCCCCACCCCCTTTCTCTCCAAAACCCTCATATAGTTTCTTAGAGTCCACAGTCTCTCATGGTTCATCTCCCCCTTCAATTTCCCCAACTCCCTTCTCCTCTCCTTATCCCCATGTCCTCTGTGTTATTCCTTATGCTCCACAAGTATCAACATGGATGAGACTAGAGGAGACTATGTTGAGTGAAATAAGCCAAGCAGAGAGAGTCAATTATCCTATGGTTTCACTTACTCATGCAGCATAAGGAAATTATTTCAAATAGACAATAGATGGGCAATTGATCAGTTCAGCTATGCAAGAACATCAGGTACCAGTTGGTGTTTGGCCTGAGAGCAGCTTATTGAATGACCAACTAGTGTTGAAAAGCCATATGACAGAGTTGTTAAGGGACTATATCCTGGCACCTCCTACCTTTTGACCTCTGGGAGAGCTTTTGCTGCCTCAATTCCTTGTCTAGGGCATGTCTAGGCCACTGCATGATCTCCAACACCTTTAGCCACCCCCTTTACCCCAGCTCATATAATGCATGAACTGTACAATCTGACAACATGTACACTTCAAATTTTAGTGGAAAAAAACAAGGGGGAGATAAAACAATTGGGAAGCCCTAGCATGGTGCTCCACTGGCAAGGACACCCAGCACCTGGGTCCACACACACATACAGAGCAGAAAAAGGGAAACACACAGAAAACAGGAAGAAGTTTTCATTTGATTTCTAGTGGAAGGAAAGGAAAGAACAAGACCAAGAAGCAGAACACAGTTTTAGTCCATTCTTCCTAAGAGACTTTGAAGCATCATTCCATTTCAAATTTATAACACTCTTGCAAAGTACACATTAACATTCGCATTTTAAGGATGGGAATATCCTGGAATGCCCAGGTGGCTCAGTTGGTTAAGCGTCTGACTTTGGTTCAGGTCATAATCCCAGGGTCCTGAGATTGAGTCTCACATTGGGCTCCTTGCTCAGCAGGGAGCCTGCTTCTCCCTCTGCCTGCCATTCCCCCTGCTTTCTCCCTCTCTCTCTCTCTGACAAATAAATGAATTAAATCTTAAAAAAAAAAAAAAAGACAGGACCAAAAAAGGGCAAAAGTTTAGATAATAAGCTCAAAGTCATCTTGCTATGAAGAGGGTAACAATGCTTTGGAACACCTGGGTCTGATGCTAATCCTAGGTCCTTTCTTTTCTACTTGCCTCAAGCAAGAAAAGTCAGATGTAACTTTTTATCCCTCCAGTGAGGGACTGAGAAGGGAAGAGGGAAGCTGAGGGGGTTATGCTCTGTTCTTAAAGAGACAGTGGTTTGGAGAGGCAATTGGGCATCCCAGGCTGTGGCCTGATTCTATTGCTAAACCAGCTATGAGACCTGGAATGAGTCCCTTCCCTCCCCAGATGTCCTTTGCCCTCTCTGGGACCAGGACCAGGACGGGGGGGAGGCTCTCCAGTGCTAAGACTACTGTCCCTCTCCACCCTGGCATCCATCTCTAAAAACCTCACATCTCCTGCCAGTAGGACCCAAGTGTTCAAGAGGCTTCAAAATGCCTGGTATCTGGTTTCTCTTTCCCTCATTTCATCCTCCTTTTTCAGATGGAGGGCCCCATATGCTATGGAGACTTCTTAAAATCATCATAGCCAGAAATTAGCCACTACTCTCAGGTCCCTAGCTCCTCAAGCTGACTGGGGGAAGGCTTCTTACTATTGCTTGCTTCCAGGTGTTAGCATGTTTTAAACATGGCTCCCCTGATAAAATGACTAGAATTCCAATTCTACATGACAGTCTCTGCATGTTTGGGTCTCGGGGAAGCACAGGAGGGCGTGATGTAAGCAGGGAAGGGCCTGATCACTGAAGAGCTCAGGGCTACAACCTTCCCCACTCTGCAAATGCATGGTTAGCCAGAGGCACACACTAAACTGAAGGACATTCTTGCAGCTGGTCCAGAGGGGAGCCAGGTTTTGACATGTGAAAAGCATCAGCTTCCTGTATGCTAAAGAGGGGCTCCTATGAAATCATAGAAGATGTACTTCCCATTTTAAGACACACCATTTTCCTCCTTTCTTAATGTGGGATATTTGTGGGGCCAGATTCACCCACTAACCCCACACTGATAGTGAAAAGGAGCTTCTCTGAAAGGGAGAACAGAGTTAACACTTACCACTGAGTGAGCCTCAGATGAACAAACAGGGAGAATAATGTTGGGAGTCATGGAAAGTTCCAGAGGCCAGAGCCAGAGCAGCACTGGGTGGAACCAAGGGAGCACAGGTCATGGAAGGCGAGAAATTCCAGCCAGGGCAGGGTGTCAGGTGACAGGGAAATTCCTTTGCATCTACAGCCAAGGCCCTGCAAGGGCACAGGGTACTCCACCTGCAGAGCTGGCTTCAGATCCTTCAGAGTCTGAGACAAGCTGGGTGACTATACAGGACAGAGGAGCGGGAAGCAGGATCCTCCAGCTAAGAATCCTACCACATAAAGCAGCAGGTTCTGCCTGCAACTCCTTTTGTTAGGGCCTCCTAAAAGCATGTTTGGGCAAAGAGAGGGAACTAGCCCATGCCTGGAGGAGAGCCAGAGTGAGATGAGAGGCTTGGAGCTCAACCATGGTTATGGCATTGGCATTAGCCTAAAAGGAGATGGTGACTAGACCGACCGACAGTGTGTGTGGGGAAGGCAGTGCCATCTGTCCTTTGTTGAGCCCTTCCTCTTCTTCCCAGCTCACCTCAAAAGATGAGGAACTCTGGACCTTTCTTGACAAATAGTGCCGTTCATTCATTCATTCTTTCATCCGTTTAGTCAGTTAGTCAATCATTCTATAATTGCCAGCTTGCTGAGCAGCTTCTACCCACCAGGCACAGTGTGAGCATGGAGATGAGCTAATGGCCATAAGCACACAGGGAGAAGCTGATCCAGGACTCAAGTTCACAGGAGCTGACCCAGCTGAAGCCAACAGGTGCTCCACAAACACTTAGGAGTATGTTTGAGGCCAGGGGAGGGGAATGAGGAGGAGGAGCTATCCACACATCTGGGTTCTAAACATGATTTGGATTTTCCAAAGGCCACACCTAGTAACAGATATGTTTTGAAGACATCATTGAACCAGTGACTTCAGTTTCATGTTATGTTGACCATAGGAAGTTACTGGTTTGTATAGACTCAGGGGATCCTTGTTCTTAGGTTCCCAGGAAAGAAAAGCCTCTGATAAGGAGAATCTTGAGGATCAGATCATCATGGAGGGAAGACCCACCTGGGCAGGAGCTTCGGAGGCTGCTCACCTCCTGCCAATCTCAGTGTCATTACTAGCCAAGGTACTCTGTCACTATGTCATCCTGGGACCTCCTCCAATGTGAAAGCAACTCTGGCTCAAAATAGGTATTTTAGCCTTTCCTTTCCCTTCTCAGACCCTGGTCCACTGAATGATGATATGCTGAATGAGTCCCTTATTTCCACCTATGCTAATTCATGACCCTCCTACTTTCAACAGAGCTGGAAATACTTACTGTTAATCCCAGGACCACTTCAATCATTAAGTGGCTTTATTCCTACCTAAGAAGATTCATCTTAGCAAAGATTAAGGATTGACCCAAAAGGGAAGGCTTTTTTCTTCTAACTTTGCCCATCACACAAAGGTCTCCCAGGGCAAGCAGACCCAACTGCAAGCCAAGAAGTCTGAGTTCCTCTTTCCCCCTGTCATTATTTTCCTGCCTCGGCTTAATTTGTTCTATAGGCATTAGGAGTAGTGAGGGGTTAAAAAAAAAGAACATAGGCTTTCCCTGTAGACTTCATTTTTTCACGGGGATTGTTGTTTGACCTTGAGGGAGTTAATTTCACCTTTTCATAGCCTCAAATTCCTCAGCCACCACTTGAGAGTATGGACCAAGGCTAAGAGCCATTAAACTAGTGACTTTTTTTTTTTTTTAAGATTTTATTTTATTTTTTATTTATTTATCCAACAGACAGAGATCACAAGTAGGCAGAGAGGCAGAGAGAGAGAGGAGGAAGCAGGCTGTCCGCAGAGCAGAGAGCCCGATGTGGGGCTCGATCCCACGACCCTGGGATCATGACCGGCGCGGAAGGCAGCGGCTTTAACCCACTGAGCCACCCAGGCGCCCCTAAACTAGTGACTTTTAAGTAGGATGTGGCTCTGATGCTAGGTAGTTTCCAGTCCGTTGAGGGAAGTGGCCTTTACACTTAGATAGCTCCCAGAATGAAACATGCCTGGCATGTACTAGGGCCTCTCTTAGTATTTGTTGAATTAATGTGGAAACAAATATCACCATGGGAGTGCTACTGTTTTGAGCAGGCATGGCTCTGATGCAGAGAGAGCCCTCAGGAGATACAAAGGCAAGAGACGATGAAAACACTGCAGTCAACAAGACCTCCAGGTGTCAGGGCTGGGACTGGAAGTGGCCAAGGAAGGGTTGGGAGTGGGCTCAACCTGGGGGACCTTGGATGGGCTCGGGCAAGGGGCTGAAAATAGTTAGAAAAGTCTTCCAGATTTTCAGAGGTCTGTAGGTAGTATACAGTTGGGTTAGGAAGGAAGGGCCAGACAAGAAGACTGGGTGGAGTGAAGGGAAATGTTATCCCCAAAGAGGAATTAGCCCTTGAATATTTCTGAAGTAGGAAAGGGGTGAAGGTGTGGTTGGTGAGAGCAAAGCAGGTTTACCCAGATTAACAACCAGTCAGGGTGGCGTGGGGTTGGGGGGTGTTAATTAAGTAATCTGAATGTGTACAGTTCAGTGGAGTTAGGAGAAGATGGAGGAGATGGATTGGATCCCCAGACAAGGAGTCTGTAATCAGTCACTCGATGACCTCTAACATCTACCTTTATAGGCAGACAACTGTTGCCCATCTCGGGTCCTCTGCACACCTCACTTGTTCATGTGCCCAAATGTATTCTAACCCACAAAACAGGAGGAACAATCCCCTCAAGAGAAGAGAGAGCAAGAAGATAGCAAGGCCAGAAAAAGGACTCAGATCTTCCTTCAAGTTTAACTCATTAATCCCTTCAGGAAACCTGTGGCTCACACCTCCCCCAACACAAGCCCTATCCCTAGTCTAAGGGGGAGGGTGGCACTAGGAATTAGGCATTGGTGACATCACTGTTACACAGCCAGTGCCAAAAAATATCAAGTGGGTGGTTTTCATCACAAAAGCTGATCCAACTGGTAATTGAGGGGAGTAAGGTGACTCATGTTTGATGGGTAAGGAATGAAAACAGAGGGGGCCTGGGGTGATTCTGTTTCCTTGAGGCAGGGCTCATTCAAGCTATAAAAAGCCAGCTGGCCGCTGACTTCACATCAGACCAGAGCAACCAGACACCCCATTCTCGGTGTACCAGGTAAGTCTCTGATTGGAACCAATTTGAAATTTATGTTTGCTTTTTTCATTATTGGGAACTGGACAAAGGCAAACATGTGTAAGAGGGCTGATGAGGATATTAGGGAGACAATACTGGGCATTTTAGATTAAAGCACAGTTTGGGTGTGAAGGGAGTTAGTGGCTGGCAAGTCTGCCACTTTGATGAACAGCCATGGGACTGGGGGCCAGGGTGGGGACAGGTTTATACAAGTACCAACAGTGAGTTAGTGGTAGGGTTGTGACTAGGACTCTCAGGCCTGGGCACTTTCAACAACACCACTATTTTCTCTGTTTATGACACTTATAAAAATGTTAATTCATGAGATGGGCTGCTACTATGCACTTGTTATGTTTCAGGCACTGTGTTAGGTACTTTGGGTAAATCAGACCGTTATGGATCTCATTCAGCAAGCTCACAACCTAGCAGGGAAGATAATGCATGCTCATACACAGATGAAATGCAAAGCAGATAGTGATTGATATGGAAACAGAGAGATAGGGAAGGGCTATTTGGGGGAGCCATGCCCAGTATCTCCTGCTGATAATGCAAGATGTGTTACAATGGAGGCATATTTGAATAAGCAGAAATGGGAAGGAGAGCACTTCAGAGCAGACAGTATAAGCAAAAGCAGAGTGAGGTCATAGGAGCTGAGACTCACAGAGGCATTTTGTAAGCCATAGGTGGGCTGCATGGTCCTGGGGGTGGGTAGACTGCAGTTGTTTCTATAATGTCATTTTCCAAAAGACCTCAGTGTGGTCCTGGGTACTTGTCAATGAGGGCTATGACGTGTCTGGGGAAGAAAGGTTGCTGGGGACTAAGCCCCACTGAAATGGAACAGAACAAATTGACTTTAACTCCTCCTCTTGAAAGGGCCCAGAAATTATCAAAGCATACTTTACTTTTCAAGTGTGTGTAGGGGTGGTCAGCCAGAGGAGGTGAGGGGCTGTAAAGAACTGGCTTCCATCCTAAATAATCCCTGGTTTTACCATCTGTTCTTTGTGTAGGTCCAGCCTCCTGTGAAGCATGAGTTCCCACCAGCAGAAGCAGCCCTGTACCCCTCCCCCACAGTCTCAGCAGCAGCAGGTGAAACAGCCCTGCCAGCCTCCACCCCAGGAACCATGTGCCCCCAAAACCAAGGAGCCATGCCACACCAAAGTTCCAGAGCCCTGCCACCCCAAGGCTCCAGAGCCCTGCCACCCCAAGGCTCCAGAGCCCTGCCATCACAAAGCTCCTGAACCTTGCCATCCCAAGGTTCCTGAGCCATGTCCCTCAACGGTCACTCCAGCACCAGCTCAGCAGAAGACCAAGTAGAAGTAATGGACCCCACAGTCAAGCAAGCCCTGGGGAGCCAACCACCGGATGCTGAATCCCCTCTCCCATTCTGCTTCTGTGTCTTACTTACAATTAGCATGCTGTCACCCTGAGTCATACCTTCCCTCTTCACACCCTCTACAAATATTTCCCTCCCATTGCTCTGCAGTGCTCTGAGCCTCTGAATGATGCTAAGAGTCTCACTGGCTGAGTTTAACTGCTCAGGGCTCATCCAAAAAGAGGCCTGAGGATCAAGTGGATCTTTCCTGCCCTGACTCCATTAAACCACTTCTAACTCCCTAGCTGTCTGTGTTTGTCATTGGCTGACTGAACTTTTTCATTGTTCTCTCATCATGAAGCAGCAAAAGGCCTGGCACAGGCACTGAGAGCATGGGTGCATGTGTGTGTGTGGGGGGGGGCTGGCAATGGGTCAAGGATACCCAGAGTCTGTTACTTTGGACAGCCTTAGCTAGAGCAGGGCTTCTTTTGCACCTGAGTGAGTTTTATCTGAGTATAGATGGTACCTGTCTCAAGCCTTCTCTGACTCAGTCCTGGCCCCCAAGTTGCCCTTTTTCTGTTTATTTCTTTATTATTATTTTTTATCCCAAAGAAATAGTGCTTATAAAAATTCCAATATGATTATTCATGCATCTTCTCTTACTGGTGGCCCAACACACGGAGCCAAACCCTAAATCACTCATAGCCACAGAGATACACACACACACACACACACACACACACACACACACACACTTCTGCACACACTGACATTAGAAATCACATGACACCCACACACATATACATGCTGATTTGATCACACTAGTCTATCTTTATCTTTCACTGAGTCCCCTATGCTACAGCAGTACAAAGGAGAGTAGAATCCACAGTGCCTGCCTAGGAGCCTAAGGGGGTGATCTTCACCTCTTTCCATGTAAATAAATACTCATGCAAATATGCATTGACACCAAAGCACATACACACCTCCCCCTGCTCACTTGTGCCTCCCTCTCTCCCCAACCTCCTTCCCCACATATACAGGGTACCTCTCCAAAGAGAACATCAAAATAAATACATCAAAGAAGAAAAAGAAAAGTTTGGGTAGGTTTCAGAAGGAAGACTGTTTAATGCAGATAAGACAACCTGAAATTAAGGGAGAACAGGTCATCACCAGGCAAAACGTTAGTGTGAAAGGACACTTTAAAACACATAGCATTCAGCTTCCAGCTAAAACTGATATCCTTTCCCAGAAAAGGGAAGATAATTCATCAAGACCACCCAGAAATCATATTCCTAAGCCATATCCAGAGCTCAGTTCTTCAGATTCCCACTATCTGCTCTCTCCTTCAAGAAGATAGTCATGTCTTCTTGACTTTGCTGGTGACCAACAAAAAGTCTGGAAGCTGAGAGATCAACAGGGTTTCCACAGGGGCTGCAGTGGTTACTGGGGAATGAACTCTAAAACTTATAAAATAACAGCAGGCAGATGTGGGGCAGGCAACAGGTGACAGGTGTGTTGCCCATCACCTGCCTCATACCTGTAGGATGTGCAAGCACTCCAGATATGCCTGGAAATAACTCCAGAGAAATTTGGAGACTATAAGACAAAAGTTATCCAGCAAAGCTTTGCAAGTTAATGAGTAATCATCAGACTGGGAGGAGAGAATGATGTCACCTGGATATGCAAGGTTTGTGCATGTCCAGGGGATTTCAGATTGCTGCTTGTTGGCATGATGGGTAATGTCAGCAATAACTCTAGAGGCAGTCACCATTACAGGGGCAGACTGTGACTGGAGACATGGTTGGTGACACACTGCTATGAGGGGCAGAAAGTCAAGAAATTATCTTGGTAAAAATCTTTACACACCTGCATGCTTTCTGCATTCCACTGGGAAATACGCATTCAGACACACAATGGTTTATTTATAAGTATCACCACTTCAACATTACATATAATAGCAAAAAAAGTTAGGAGGGAAACAACATAAATTATCCCAAAGGAAAATTGATGGAACAAAGTGTTTTGTATTTGTCATGAAATACATCACAATCATAAAACAATATTTAGTCATATGGAAAAATGTTCAGAAAATTTCAAGATCATTTAAAATTTGGCATGTGACACATAACATCTTTGTTAAAAGTGTGTGGAGATATGTATAAATTTTTAAAAATCTGGCATAAAATACAGCAAAACTTAACCAGTGGCTATATTGGGATGGAGAATAAGGTATTGGTTATTTTATTCTTTGAACAACTCTATATTTAATTAATTAATTAAGAGTACAGTGGTGGGAGGGGCAAAGGGAAAGAGAGAATCTTTTTTTTTTTT
>ML108587.1:38789-52810 GCA_003697995.1 Taxidea taxus jeffersonii
GTCTCTTTTGGTTTTTCTCCCTCCCGATCCCATCTTCTTTCATTTTTACTTTTCCTACCACCTTAACTCCCACCCCCGTTGCATCTCCACTTCCTCATATCAGGGAGATCATGTGGTAGTTGGGAAAGAGAGAATCTTAAGCAGTCTCCAGGCTTAGCACAGAGCCCGACACAGGGCCTGATCCCACGACCCTGAGATCATGACTTGAGCTGAATTCAAGAGTCATATTCTAACCAGGTGAGTCAGTCAGGGACCACTAAATGTCTCTATATTTTAAACACATTCTACATCATAGATTGGAACTATATTTACTTATAGCACTTCTCCCACATATTTAAAAAAAACAAAGCTGTCCAAGATGTTGATGAGCTAGAGAAAATATGTTTTCCAGAATCTTCTCGAAGCCCTGCAGCGATTTCCAGGCCAGCTGCTCACAAGGAAAAGAGGGGGGTACAATTAAGCTTTTTTTTTTTTTTTAATGACATTCTATACAAACCCCATGACCATCAGGGGTTAAATAAGGCTATGGGGTAGGTGTCAGCTGCTCTTCCCTCTGCTCCTCTCCTCTTCAGTATTCTCCCAGCCAACAGTAGAGGGCAGGGTACTGCTTTCGGGTGAGGAATTTAAGGGACAAACTGCACACAAATTGGGGATTGTAGGAGCATGTGCGGTTGCAATCTCACCTGTGCAGATAAAAGAATGCACACTTGATTCTCTTCATGGATATATCTTGGTTTCTTCATGGTCACGTGAAGGAGCACCTCCATCTCCATGTGTGCTGAAGGGAAAAGAAGATAGTACCTAGTTTAGATGAGGACTGTTCAGTAAGGGAGTTCAAAGAGACTGTGGGCTGTTTTCTCCTGCATCTGACTCAGTAGAGCCTCTTTTCCAGGTGTCTATGCCAATTTATTTTCCAGCTGGCTTCCTGAGTCTGCCTATGTAATGTCCTTGACTTCCCACCAGGTTGCTTCTCCTGCTTCCCTTCTCCTTCTGTCTCTTTTCTACTGTATGTTCAACACTGTCTCTCCAGGCACCCCACATCTCTGTAGAACCAGGTGTCTGTCAAATGGTAGGAGTTTATTTGATATCTGCTGGGATGTTGAAGAGTCTGTACCTTCACCAGAAGATGTTACGGATTTGAGAGGAATTCTGAACCTCGCTCCGTGAAAGCTCAGTGTCTGTGTCATTCAAACTGCCAGATGAAGTAGGGTCTCCAGTCCTGAGTCTTTGCCTGACATATTATCATGGCTGCCCAATCCTGTTAGGATTTTCACAGGGCTTGCATGTTAACCCAGCTGTTCTGCTTCCCCATGACTCTGAAAATGGCTCTTCCTCATATTTGCCATTCTTTTAAAATCTGATTCTCAATCTGTATTAGAGAATCAATCAGGTGAGTTGGAATTCTTGATATTCATTAATTTTTTCAAAAAAACACATGACAGATATCAGGGTATGATCTCTTGGGACATCTGCATCATTTTCTAAAAACCTTTAGTTTCATTGTACATAATAATGATTATTTCTTATGAATACAATTTAGAATTTGAATCCTGGAGTTTTTGTTGAATCCAACCAACATTTGCTGTTTCACAAAAGAATTTTCTCTGATGACATAAGAATGGAGGATCTATATAATATAGAATGAATTGCTGAAAAGGAAAAAAAAAATAATAAGGCAGCCACTCATTAAAACCATAGATTTAGGTGATCAAAAAATACCCTCACAGATTAGAGAATTTCCCAGCTCATAATATAATAATATAATAAGTAAACAATAATTTTAATCAGATTCAAGTTTAATTACATTTATGTGTTAAGCCTTCAAATATTTATTAATTCATTAAAAATACCAAATATAAATCCATGGCAAATTCACATAAAAACAACTATATTCCTAAACAAAAGAATTGGTTCTAAGAGTAGCACTGTTTTAAAAATACCTTTAATGTCTGTGTTAGTGGAATATAGTTGGTCTCTCATATCTGCTTCTGCATTCAATCTGTTGTGATGTGTTGTTTTGGTTGAAGAATAGTGAGAAAATACAACTTCACACAGATGTGTAGTTGGGAAGCAGAGTATTCTAGTGACTTTCATATAATTAATTTTGGATATCCTTTGACACTATACCAAAACTCAACAAGTAGTAGTTTCCTAAAGATTAGTTGTGGAGAGAAAGAAAAGCTCTTCTCAACTCTCAAGGTCTTCCAACTGGACTAAAAATTAAATTTAGATGAGATAGATTAACAGGAGTAAAAAATACACACAAAGTTTTATTCCACACACATGGAAGCCCAATAAGGAAAATGAAATGAAATGAATGAGATGAAAACAAATGACCAAGACAGGCAGTTTTTATAACCTTTAGAAAAAGAGACAATAAAATCTGTGAGGAATTCACAAGACAAGGAAAACTTAACTTTGGGAGCTTCATTTTTTTTTTAAAGATTTTTATTTATTTGACAGAGAGAGAGAGCACACAAGTAGGCAAAGAGGCAGGCAGAGAGAGAGGAGGAAACAGACTTCCCACTGAGCAGAGAGCCTGATACGGGGCTTGATCCCAGGACCCTGGGATCATGACCTGAGCCCAAGGCAGAGGCTTTAACCCACTGAGCCACCCAGGTGCCCCAGGAGCTTCATTTAATAAGGGTTCTAAACAGAGTTTAGACTGGGGTGGTAAATTGGTAAAAAGTATACAGTCTTCTCTACTTTAAATTTCCCACCTCTGGTGATAATGGTATCTCTTTACCCCTGCTACAGGGAGGGTATCTTTCACATGGGGAAATTTATTGCCTGCTTTCAGGGGAATGGAAGAAGATCTGACTGTCCTTTTTTTCCTCTTAAGTAACTTTTATTTAAAATAACCAATAAGATGGAACTAGAGGGTTTTATGCTGAGGGAAATAAGTCAATCAGAGAAAGACAATTATCATATGATGTCTCTGATATGAGGAATTTGAGAGGCAGGGTGGGGGGTTGTGTGCAGTAGGGAAGGAAAAAAATGAAACAAGATGGGATCAGGAGGGAGACAAACCATAAGAGATTCTTCATCTCACAAAACAAACTGAAGGTTGCTGGGGGGGTTGGGGGGGCAGGGAGAGGGTGGTTGGGTTATGGATTTGGGGGAGAGTATGTGCTATGGTGAGTGCTGTGAAATGTGTATGCCCAATGATTCACACCCTGTACCCCTGGGGCAAATAATACATTATATGTTAATACAAATAATTTAAAGTAAATAAAACAATAACCAATAAGTCAAAGTGGGATTTTAAATCATTTTAATTAATCATTTATATTTTGATACATTAAAATCCATTGGTCTGTAAAGAAGAAGTAAAATGGTCTTTATCTGCAAATATTATTGTCTATGTAGAAAATACCAAGGAATTTTCTCTTGAATCTATAACTAATAAGTGAGTTTAGCATGTTTGCAGGATTGCAAACCAAAGTTAAGATTAACTTTTTTTCTACTCAGCATTTTCCTTGAGATTTGTTTAAGCTGTTGTGCTGTGCCTATCTATATTCTACTCCTTCTTATTGCTAAATAGTATTCCATAGTAATAATGTATCATAGCTTTTTTAATCCTTCCTTCTTTGAAGAACATTTAGGTAGGTTCTAATTTGGGGCTATTTCTTTATTATTATTATTATTATTAATAATAAATATATTCTATTAATCTCAGGAAACAAACTGAATATATATATTTAGGATATATGTATATCTTCCTGAAGGCAGAAACTGTTGTGAGAATCCATCCAAACATTGAAGAGATCATTCTTTCCCCATATGTGTTCTTAGCAGTCAAAATCAGTTGACTGTGTATGTGTAGATTTATTTCTGGCTCTCTATTCTGTTCCATTGATTGTGTCTGCCTTTATGCCAGTACCATACTATTTTAATTACTGTAGTTTTGAAATATAGTTCAGAATCAGGAAGTGTGATGACTTTAGCTTTGTTCTTTTTTCTCAAGATCATTTTGCCTCTTCAGAGTCCTCTGTGGCTCTATATGGCTATTATTTTAAAAACAAAGTATAAGTTTTAATGAGGTTATGGAGAAATTGAAACCTTTAAGCATTGTTGATGGAAATGTAAAATGGTGCAGCAGTTATGGAAAAAGTATGGCAATTCCTCAAAAAATTAACTACCATATGATCCAGACTTCCCACTTCTGGGTGTTTATCCAAAAGAATTGAGGCCAGCATCTCTAGGAGATATCTGTACTCTAATACTCTTTGCACACTATTCATAATAGCCAAGATGTAGAAAGACCATAGACTCTCCCTGACAGATGAACAGATAAAGAAAATGTGTTATGGGGTGCCTGGGTGGCTCAGTGGGTTAAGCTTCTGCCTTCGGCTCAGGTCATGGTCTCAAGGCCCTGGGATCGAGCCCCACATTGGGCTCTCTGCTCAGCAGGGATCCTGCTTCCCTCTCTCTCCGCCTGCTGCTCTGCCTACTTGTGATCTCTGTCTGTCAAATAAATAAATAGAATCTTTAAAAAAATTAAAAAAGAAAGAAAGAAAATGTGGTATAGACTCAAAGTGGAACACTATTTGGGCTTCAAAAAGAGTGAAATCCTGCCATTTGTGACAACATGAATGAACCTGAAGAATAGTATGCTAAGTAAAATTAGCCAGTTACAGAAGGACAAATATTGTATGATTCCATTTATATGGGACATCTAAAATAATCAAATTCTTAGAAGCAGAGAATACAATAGTGGTTTTCATAGGGGAGTGGCATGGTAAATGGGGAGTTGCTACTTATTGGATAAAAGTTTCAGTTATGCTGAATCAATAAATTCTAGAGATCTACTCTACAATGTAATGCCTATAGTTAAGAATAAGGTACAGTGTACCTAAAACTTTAGAGAGTAAATTTCATGCAAGTGTTCTCACCACACCAAAATGAGAGACTGAGACAGAGAGATAGAGACAGAGAGAAAGAGAGAGAAGAAAACAATGGGAGGTGCTGAATATGTCTATGTTCTTGATTATGGTGATGGTATCACAGGTGTTTGCAATGTCCAAATTATTTAACTGTACTTATTAAATATGAAAAAAATTATCTCAGAGGGGTTTTCTCTGGGTTTGAAAGAGAGAAGAATTATCCGTCAGTCATGGGGAAATGTAGCCATGAGGCATTAACTCTTCAAGCCTACAATTCCTCAAATGCATTGAAAATTCCCACAAACATCTCATGCTGTGGCATCCTGGAATACCGGATCAAGAGAGGACAGAATCCAAGGGAATGTGTGGGAATGGTCCATGAAGACATGAGTGGCAAAAGAACAAGATCCAAACTGAAAGTGTTTAAAGGTACCAAATGCCACCCACATACATACAGGTCCAAAGCAAGGCCCAGGTCACTGATGTGGGGAGAGTAGCCCCTCCTGCCACAGGAAAAGGGGCCTAGATCAAGGTACCTCAAGAAGTGGGACTCACCATCAGAACTAATGTGATTCATACTCTCTACAGTAGAGTGTGTTTCCTTAGTAGAAGTAGTAGTAGTGAAGAAATCAGCTTCTCTCAAGAGTAGAAAGAGCCTTATCACCCAGCCACTGGCGCTTATCCAAACAAATAGGAACACTAGAGTTCTAAGTTCTAAGTTCTAGAGGCTGATCCCAGAAAGGTCTTTGTTATTTAGAATGAATAAGACATGGTTAGGACAATGGAGGAGAAAGCCCATCCAGGAAAGGAAGACAAGAAATAAAAGATTTCTTCTAGAACAAGGTCCATAATCAATATAGCACACAAGAAAGATCCAGATTCATAAAGAGGTCAATAAAGAGATTTTTTCTGGAGCTAAGAATCCCAGCTGGAGCAGCAAATCTGCCAAGAAGTGGTTTGATTGAGGAGAGAGACAGAGACTCACCCTCGGGGATGGCTAATGTGATAGTAGAGACTAGGGCCTAGGTGTGACAGTAACACTGGTACCGCCCTAGAGGCAGCTGACCAGTTAAACACTAGCAGAGAAGGAATAACATGGGTGGAGAAGGAAGCAGGAAGCAAAAATGATGAGCCATGCCATGAGGCTTCTCATAAGATAAATCATTTTCAAGAAGTCACTTTATGGTTGTCAAAGCAATATATAGACATCTCTCTAAAGTAATCCAGTTTTCTCTCTCTCTTCTTCTTATTTTTCTTTCCTTTCACCCTTCTGTAAACCTGCACATCATTCAGGGAAAACAATAGTTGTCCACTGCCCGAGTTTTCTCAGTATTTGCTCAATCTTCCAAACAGCATATGAGGATAAAGTACAAGTAGGGTTTTGGGAACTGGTGGAAGGAGCTCATGGTGGAGGCTGTGCCTGAGGGCTCAGGTTCATGGAAGATATAACACAGAGGCAGAGCAGCGGGAAGGGAGGAGCTATCCACATACCTGAGTTGTAAGGATGTTTGGATTTCCCAAGGGTCATGCCTAACAAAAGATTTTGCTTTGAGATCAGCTCTGGATTAGTGACCTCCATTTCCTCTTATCCTGATCAGAGGATATAGACGGTGTCTGAATTCAGACAATCAGAGCTCTCTTGTTCCTGTGTTGCCTCCAGAGGGGAGAGATCCCATATCCAGGGTTATGCTCCATGTTGGACAGATCCAGCCAATCCTGACTGCCCAACCCCAGTGACATCAACTACCTGTGGTCAACATGACATCTGAAGGGTCTCGCAGAGTGAAGCATTTCTGTTTTAGCCTTTCCCACCCTGTCCCAGAGCTGGATCAACTGAGAGAGGAAGAACATGAGATGATTCACTTATTACCACCCTTCATAGTTTCCCAGAAGAACCAGTAGCGCCTGCTGTTCATCTCCACATTCACTTAGAAGAAGACTAAAATGCACAACAGAATTAATCTGAGCTAAATATCAGGGTCCTGCCCAAGAGACCTGGTTATTTCTGTTCCCAGAAGCCTAGAACTTTCACCTGATTTAACTCATACCCAAGAATCCTGTTACCCATAACAACCTCACCACAAAGGGTGGACAGTGAGGACAGGCCCAAGTGACATCATTGTCAAACAATAGGTGCCAAAAAAATGTTAAGCCAGAGATTTTCATTACAAAAGCTGGAATGAAGATAGAGTAGGCCTAAAAAAATCCCGCTTCCCTAAGGCAAGGCTCATATTCTGTATAAAGCGCCAGCTATCCAGCAACTCCCCACCAGACTTAAGAAGCCTGTCAGCTCAAACTTCTCTGCATGCCTAGTGAGTGTCTCTACTTGGATTTTCTCATTATTTACTTGATGGTATCTTATTTTGATTGGGATCTCTTTGCCATGTTAGGAAATATTTACTTTAAATATAATGCATTTTGTGTTTAAGATGACTTGATAGATCTTTTTTGACTTCTTATTCAGACTATCACTGTGGAACTTGGGGTCAGAAAGGAGAGTGGCTTCTGTTTACCATATGTTCAATTAGCAGGTGGATATGAACTACAACCCATGCCCAGGCACTTGTAGTGACATTTTATTTATTTTTTTAAAGGTTTTATTTATTTATTTGACAGACAGTAATCACACAAGTAGGCAGAGAGGCAGGCAGAGCAGCGAGGGGAGAAGCAGAGACTCGATCCCAGGACCTTGGGATCATGACCGGAGCCGAAGGCAGCGGCTTAACCCACTGACCCACCCAGGCGTCCCTGTAGTGACATTTTAATACTCCCTTTAGTAACTATTGAGAATTTGCAATGTTAAAAGCACTGCATTAGTAATGTAGATGTTTAAAGATATGATTTTATTTACTCCATGAACCTACAATCCATCAGAGAGCATAATACACAGGCATAATTTGCAAACATAGTGCATGGAAATAATTAGGAGATAGAGCAAGGCAGATATTGTAGTGTGGCAAAATGAAGAAGATGATTTGGCAGAGAGTGTCTAGGAGGAGAGCTGTAATGGGTGAGCATGTGTGGACAAGCAGAGATAGAACGGAAAACCTTCCAGAAACCAGGCATGATGAAGATTATGTGAACAAAGGATCATAGGTGGGATCATGTGGACTCGAGGAGTTTTGTATAGAATTTTTCTATGATAGCTAAGGTACCCTATGTAGTAGACATGAGAGTGCACTCCAGACCTTTGACTTTATTACCTTTTCATATTATTGAAAACCTGGGGCCTCCTTTCAATCCTAGGAGCTGGCCATTGTGTTGTGTTGCTAATGTAGATTTTCAAGATCAACAGGAGAAAAGGAAGCATAGAGAAAAAGTCTACTTCCATGGAGCAGCGTAAATTACCTGTAAGCTTCTGCTCCTGAAAGTGCATAAGAACCACGAAAGTTTCCTTTAATCTCAAAAGCAGGGAGACTGAAAGAAAGTCTTTTGTTTCTGAAGGGGCATGAAATAAGACATATTCTCATTGAACTTGGCTTCTTTGTTTTACCAAACAACAGAGTTGGTTTTCTGTCTATAGGTCCAGTCTCCTGTGAAGAATGAGTTCCCATCAGCAGAAGCAGCCCTGCACCCCTCCTTCTCCACTCCAACAGCAGCAGGTTAAACAGCCCTGCCAGCCTCCACCCCATGATCCATTTGTTCCCATTACCAAAGAGCAGTGCAACACCAAGTTACCGAAACCTGGGAACACCAAACTTCCTGAACCAAGCTGCTCCAAGTATCCTGAACCAGGCCATCCCACAGTTCCTGAGTCAGGTCACACCAAGGTCCCTGAGCCAGCCCACCCTAAGGTTCCTCAGCCTGGCCAAACCAAGGTACAAGAGCCTAGTCCCTCAACCATTATTCCAGGCTCAGGCCAGAAGACCAAGCAGAACTGATGTGGTTCACAGCCATGTTCTTGAGGAGCCATGCCCTTGAGTAGCTATCCCCTTGATTGCTGACCAATGGATGATGACTACCTTCTCCCCTTCTGCTTTTGTGTCTTCATTACATAGATGTTATAATCAGTATATTCTCACCCTGACTCATAGTTTCTCTCTTATTTGTATCATAAAAATATATGATATGACACTTTCCTTTACATACTGTGAGAAATCCTCTGAACCTCTGAATTATGCAGAAGGCCTTCGTGGCTTTGCTAATCTTCAGTTGCTCAGGATTCATCTGAAGAGGCAATCTGGATTGGAAGAATGCATGTTTCCTTCCCTGCTCCCATTAAATAACTTTTAATTCCACTTTTGACTGTTTGTATCATTGGCTAAATCTGTCCTTTCTTTATTCTACCATTGTGAGTAGGACCTACAGACAAGTTAGTGTAGACATCATCTATCTAATTTTGGTAACATGTCCTGCTATGAGTGTGCATGTGGTTATATTTAAGGACATCCCTGGAATGACAATAGCTGTTTTATAATGGAACCCAAAGGCTATCATTCTGGGCAGCCACACCTGGAACAGGGCTCTATTCTGGTACTGGACTGTCATGCCTTAGTTCCAACGGTGCCATCTTCAAGCTACCTTTCATCCTGAGTACCCTGACCTAAGGCTCCTGTTTATTCCCCCAAAATTACTCCTACACATATGAACCTGATACTCTGGTTTTCTTCACACATTTTACCTTCCACATACTTAGCACATGCAGACACACACTCAAAATGAGGTATATTCATTATAAATAACCACACATTCAGAGTCACCCACACAGTTTCCAGCCTTATTAGCTCAGGTAAGGTTATCTTTTGCTGGGGACCCACTGTGTATAGCCAGGCCTGAACCTATACCAGGAAAAGGGATGGGAGGAAACATAATGTTTCCCTTGGAGAATTTTCATTCTTCTTAAGTGGGGAAGTATTCATGTCCTTCTCATATAAATACACCTAAAACCACATGCACAAGTACACATACACCTTACACCTGCAATAGTATCTCTCCCAAAAATAACCCAGAGGGACCTATTTATTAAGTGATTAGGAAAAGAGGGGATTAATTAAGATAGGATTACAAGTAGGAATCCATGATCCAAGTGAGGTAGATAATCAGCCATGAACTGGCAGAGCAAGGTCATTAAGCCAGAAAATGTCAGAAGTGAAAAAAGACCTAAATGTTACCTACCATGTCCCCTGCATTTCAAGATAAAGAAAATGACATCCAGAAAGGAGAAGATTAATTAAAGTCAACCAGGAACAATTTCTGAAGCACCCAGAGTCTGGTTCTCCAGATTTCTAGGTCTTGTCTCTCCTATCTCTTAGTCTTGATTTCAAGGATGACCAGCTGGTTTACAGGTCTTTGCTGAGTGGGTCTGGGATATTAGGGAGCTATTTTTTTCAATCAGTGAAGCTAGCATATATTTTCATTGTCATTGACATTGGTCACTGGGGAGTGAATCCCATTTTTTAAAATTTTTTTAAAGATTTTATTTATTTATTTAAGAGAGAGAACGAGATAGTGAGAGAGAGCATGAGTGGGGAGGAGGGGGAGAAGAAGACTCCTGCTAAGCAGGAAACCCAACACTGGACTTGATCCCAGGACCCTGAGATCATGAACTGAGCCAAAGGCAGATGCTTAACTGACTGAACCACCCAGGCACCCCATGATTCCAATTTCTTGACAAAGCAGATAGTCCATAATATCAAGCAGGTGTGAGGCAGGTGAGAAGTGGCATCTGAGTGGTGCACAAGGGCTCCAGGTAGAGTTGGCATGGACTCAGAAATATCTGAGAATGTAAGACAGAAGTTGTCCCAACAAGTCATAACAAGGTGACAAGTAGTCAACCTGGCAGCAGTGAATGATGTTACTTAGGTCTGTAAGGTTTGCATCTTTGAGATGGCTTCGTGTCACTGCTGATTTCAGTGGTGGAAGTGCTAGGGGCCACTCATAATTAAACAAGCTAATCTCAAGTAGGGAAATGGGCTCTACAACACACAACTTTTATGAATATAGTTGAAACACCCTTAAGAAAAGTTCAGTAGGGAAGAATCAAAAGGTTTGAAGATCACCTGACTCTTGAACCACTGATTTTATTCCAGGAATTTTATGTTTAGGAAATAATAATGTATGTACACAAAGATTTTGTACATCAGGATACTCACTTCAGTATTGTATCTAATAGAAAAATGTTGATAACTATCAATAGGTAATGATTTCAATAATTGATGAGTGTCTATGTATTGGGATTGTACAGCAGCCATTAAAAAGAATGTTGTAGAAGAATGGTTAGTCTTATTGGAAAATGTTCAGGTTATATTAATAATGCAAGCAGACCCAAAACAACAGAAACATAAAAAGAGTCTTTTAATAATGTATATATGTGTGTGGATTTATAGAAAAAATACTTTAGCACCAAATACAGTAAAATATAACTGGTCATTTCTAGTTGCTTATATGAGTGTTCTTTCTTTCTTTCTTTCTTTCTTTCTTTCTTTCTTTCTTTCTTTCTTTCTCTTTCTCTCTCTCTTTCTTTCTCTTTCTCCTTTTTTGAATAGCTCTGTTTTTCTACACTATACATTATATAGTGTTATTTTATGGTTTTTAAAGCTTTCTGCCATGATATTAAAAAATATAGAAGTCAGTGAAAATGTTGCTTACTAGAGAAACTGTATGTCCTGCCCATCCAGAACATTCTTGAGCACTGTAGCCCAAGGGCGAAGGATCCTTGTTGGAGTAGCCATGGTATCTCTTCTCCCTACCTCAGTTGCCCATCTTCTGGTAAGGATCCTGGATACTCCAATGCCCTCCTCACACTCACAGCCCCAAGGTCCTACATCCTGCTTACTGACTTCGACAGCTGATGCCAGTCAAGTGTTAAAGGAGGATTTGTCCCCTTCTATTGCATATTCTTGTCTTCCCTCAGTTGCTCTTCTCCTCTTGTCCTGGCAAAATTGTCCCTCATTGGACTATTTCAGTGTAAAGAAATTGAGGTCCAAACTATGCATAATTTGGCAAACTTCAGGCCTACAGCTTGGTTGCTTATGTTGACTATGCAGATAAAAAAATGCATGTTTGATTTCTTTTTGTGGTTCTTCCTTGTTTTTCTCACCTTCACTTCCCTTTGTTCTACCAGAACTATGATCTCCATAACTTTTAAAAATAGATTCTTCCTGGGGCGCCTGGGTGGCTCAGTGGGTTAAAGCCTCTGCCTTCGGCTCAGGTCATGATCTCAGGGTCCTGGGATCGAGCCCCGCATCAGGCTCTCTGCTCAGCAGGGAGCCTGCTTCCTCCTCTCTCTCTGCCTGCCTCTCTGCCTACTTGTGATCTCTGTCTGTCAAATAAATGAATAAAATCTTAAAAAAAAATCATAAATTTAAAAAAAAAATAGATTCTTCCTGGCTCAGATAGAAAGTGGTGACTGAGCAGGTTCTCTGTTCTTACATATCTCTGACTCAAAAAAAGAATTATTTCTGGGTTTTTAGGTCAACCACTTTTTAATTTATTCTTTACTAAACCCCAGCTTAATTTTCTCAATTCTCCCCCGGTCTCTCCTGTCTATTCTCTTTTATGTTTTATATTGGACAACCCTCCCCATCCCTACTATCCCGACCTCCCCAGAACCAAGTGGCCTGTCTAGGCTTTGGGGTCTTATTGTACTCATTTGACCCTTAGACATGTTTTCAAGCACAGCTGTCAAGGCCAAACTGCCCTAATTACCTCCTCTAGGGCTCTTATCACATCCTGAATTCTGGATCACACCTGACTTCTCTGTGCTGTGAACATTTTAAGGGCAAGAACACTCTGTCCTGTTTAGGGCTGTCAACTCAGGGCCCAGCCTGCCACCTGCCAAATAGTGGGAGTATATCTAATATCTGGTGAGATGCTGAATGGCTTATATTTTCACCAAATGATGATGTGGATTTGCAGGGAACCTTCTCAACCTCACGTATTGATCCTGGATAATTCCTGTCCTCTGGTAAGGCCTTGAGTCTGAACTATCCCAATCCCATTCTGCTCCTACATCTAAAATAGCAAGGCTCAGAACTGCAAAACCCCCACTCTTTCCCGTCTGTACCTACAATACTTTTGGAAAAATGGATTCTGTATCTTCTAGAACACTGGGAGCAACCTGTGGGCAAGCTTGTCTCCCCCAAATCTCCTTAGAGGCCCCCTCTCCATTACAGTCTGTCCATTTCCCATGTAAATTTCATAAGGACAATAGAGGTTTAAGAATAAAAGACCTGGGGCACCGGGGCAGCTCGGTGGGTTAAGCCTCTGCTTTTGGCTCAGGTCATGATCTCAGGGTCTTGAAATCCAGCCCCGCATCAGGCTCTCTGCTCAATGGGAAGCCTGCTTCTCCCTCTCTTTCTGCCTGCCTCTCTGCCTACTTGTGATCTCTCTCTGTGTCAAATAAATAAATAAAAATTTAACAAAAAAATAGAAGACCCAGACCACTACCCTAGTGAAAAATTATGATATATATGATAGAATTTTCTAGAGCTATGGGACATAAGATATAATGATCTTATATAGCACATTAGCCCATATTTTAATGAAATGTAAGTTGTAGTTTTATTTTCCTATGACTATTTTAAAATACTTATCCACTTTTCATTAAGATTAACAAAACTCAAAGAGATCTATGAACATTTTGTTATAAATCAGCCAATGATGATACTTTCCTCAAACTCCTTCTACCTGGATCTATTACTTAAAAATGAAAAATCGACTTGAAAATCCTTAAAGCTATAGTCCCTATAATAATTCTTATTTAGTTAGTGTCTCTTACCATGTCCTAGTAAGCTACATGTCTACCACTAAAACAAGGAAACAAATAATAATCAAATAAAATGTATTATCTCCATGTTATTTGTCAGGGTAGGCTTTCTTCTATGACAAAAACCAAACCAAAACAAAACAAAAACACCAAAATATCCATGACTTCATACATGGGGTTTTATTTTTCATAAAATAAGTGTGGATAGGAAGAATGTCATACTCCTTCCCTTCCATGTCTCAAAACCTTAGGGTCATTCCTTCCAATGTATTCTACAAAGCAAACAGTAAGTGCCATCACCATGTGTCATCACACAACATTATTGACTATACTCTCTATGCTCTACTTTCCATCTCCATGACTTATTTATTCTATAACTGGAAGTTTGTACTTCATAATCCCC
Source organism: Taxidea taxus jeffersonii (assembly GCA_003697995.1). Classification (NCBI taxonomy): domain Eukaryota; kingdom Metazoa; phylum Chordata; class Mammalia; order Carnivora; family Mustelidae; genus Taxidea; species Taxidea taxus. The sequence goes on from ML108587.1 coordinate 52,786, forward strand.
TTCATCTACTTCACCCATCCCCCAC